>LR749638.1:1539354-1738746 GCA_902729485.2 Mus minutoides | reverse complement strand
GGTGCACATCTTTAACCCCAGAGCTTGGGAAGCAGAGAGGGGCAGGTGGATCTCTGTGAGTTTGAGGGCAGCCTGGTCTACAGAGTGAGTTCTAAGACAGCCAGGGCTTCACAGAGAAACCCTGTCTTGAAAAAACAAACAAACAAACAAAAACAATAAAATAAAATAGGCAGGTGTAGTAGCTCATGCCTTTACCACCCACCCCTGCACCCCTCCCAGGAGGTAGAGGCATGGAGATCTCTGAGTCAGCCTGTTCTACATAGTGAGTTTCAGGCTAGCCCAGAGAAAGAAAATTTCTTTTTAAAATTATTTTTATTTTTATATGTATGAGAGTTTTGCTTGCATGTATGAATGTATATTGCATGTGTTCCTGGTGCCTGCAAAAACCAGATGTGTGCATCAGATAGATGCCCTGGAACTGGAATTAAATATGGTTATGAGCTACCATTTAGGTGTTGGGACCATGTTTTAAGATACATATATAATGAGTATATGTGTGTGTCTGTGATAACAACCCCTTTACTTGTCTAAATTTAAGAAAATAATAAAGGGTGGCTCAGGGGTTAAGAGTACTTGCTGCTCTTGCTGAGGCCCTGGGTTCGATTCCCAGAGCCTTCTTCATGGCTCACACCCACCTGTAACTCCCAGTCACTTGGGTGATGCACATTCATACACATAAATCTAAAAAAATTTTTTCGTAATAAAAGAAAATATCAAGTGCACGTTTTAGTACTAAGTAGATTTTAAAACCTACACCTGTTCTTTGAGCTCTCTCCATCGCTCAGCACAGTAAATTTGATATGCACACACCAGTCGTCTGGTTCTCACCGAGACAACACTGTGAAGAGGTCACTGTTCTTCAAGCAGTCTGACAAGTTATCCACAGCGGCCTCCAGGGTCAGGAGCGCTTCCATCACGTAGCCCTGTGGAGCACACAGAGACAGCATTTGGGGCTGCTAACTTCCCGAGGATGAACTAACCTAAGCAAACACTCTCTCTACCAAGATGTGGATTTCTGGAAGCTGGACAGTCATGGCGGCTTTTGTTTACAAAGTCTCAGATCAGATTATAAATCTCGCTTGGGGAATTACACTGCATAGGAGGTACCCATAAGGATTAATTCCCCCAAGTTGGGCAACCTCAAAGGGATTGAAAATACAGCAGGGCAGGGGGTAGGGTGTGTGTGCACCCTGCTGAGGGGAAGAGCGAGCCACTGAGGGACAATGTGTGGAAACCAGAGGTTAGGAAGCGGAGGTGAGGTCAGGGGATCGGTGCCCCTGTGAAACTGACTGGAACTTCTGATGGCCGGAAGGGAGAGAGCCAGGTGTGCAGAGGGCTGGCCTTAGCCTCACTGCCACGCAGTACCCTTGGGTCTAACCTGCTCAGCCCCCAAGGTTCTGAGTTCCACCTACGGTGTCTTAACATGACTCTCTGTCCCGTCCTGTCTCCAGATCAACTTAGAGATCATCCGGACAGGGAAGGGCAGAGCTTGGCCTAGGTACAGCAGTGGGGATCCCTGCCCCGACTGGACACACTGTGTAACTGTGTCCTCCGCAGAGGGTGCAAAGACCCAAATGTCACCAAACAACCAGATCCAGTACAAACCAACCCCCTGCCATCCACCATAGAAAACCCAGCATTCCTGCCACCAGACAACACACACAAGGAGCCACTGAAAGGCTGCCCTTGTCACAAAATGTGATCACCTCTGCTGAGTTTGTAGAAACAGTTCCCTGGGGTGACTTTTGGAAATAATAAGGATTAGCTTCTCCTTGTCCCGAAATCCCCATCCCTCCTGGCTGTGTTTCTTTGGCTGTCTCTGGTTGTTTTGTAGACCAGGCTGACCTTGAACTCTGCCTCCCAAGTGCTGGGATTAAAGGTCTGCACTACCACGCCTGGCTAATATGGGTTAACTGTTAAAATTAATTAATTAATTATGGTTCTGAGGGTTAAAGCACCTTCTATGGTCTCCCGGGGAGTGCTGACATCACGAAGGGGCACGTAAGTGGTCACTCGCTTCCGTACCTGAATCTCATCACCATGCTCTCCGATCACCTCCACCAATCTGGACAGGAGGTCAGACAGGGCATGCGCTGACAGGGGTTGTTTGAGGGCCCGGAAGATCTGGAAAGATCGGCCTGCGTAGTGCCTGGAAGAGCTTGCAAGGGCAGTCTGCAGCGCAACCTCGCTCAAATGCTGCTCCAGATGGAAACCTGTGGCCAGAAGAGCAAGGGGAAAGCCCTGGTGCTTCACACTGGTGCACCCAAGTCCCGAGGAGACGAGGGGAGTTAGAACAAGCTAACAGTCCCCCATCCCCCACCCCACATTTTGACTCTGCCTAAGATACAAGCAGGGTGTGGTTCTAGCTCAGTAATAGAGGGCTTGCCTAGCATGTGCCATGCCTTAGGCACCGTGAAAGTGCCTAAAAGTGCCGAATATAAGGCCCTAGAAAGATGGCTTGTTGGTTAAGAGCACTTGCTGCTCTTTCCAGAGGACCTGGGTTCAGTTCCCAGCACCCACATGGAGGCTCACAACCACTTGGAATTCCAGTTCCAGGAAATCTGCTGCCCTCTTCTGGTCTCCACAGGCACTGCATGCAAGTGGTGCACATACATGCATGCAAGCAAAACAGCCAGACACAAAAAAAATTAAAAATGAAGGAAAACAATCTACAAACAAGCAGACAAATGAAGTAACAGAACATTAAGCCATTTCAAAATAAAAACAAATGTATGAATCCTGGGAAGTGTAGAAAGAGGTAGAATCATTGAGACAGGATGGTCCTGGCTCTGAATCAGGAGGCTTGTGACTCTGGCAAAGACAGGCTTTCTAAGAGCCCACATCCCTCTCTGACTCGTGAGTAACAGGCCGTCTCTCTCAGGGAGGTTACAAGAATTAAGCAACACAATGTCTGGCACACAGCCCGCCTACACACATGCATTATTCTTTAACACTATCCTTCTCTCTATCAGTCTAGTGTTCTTTTGCTTTCATATGTGTCTGTATGTTGATATATTCATGTGTGTACAGGCACACACTTGGAAGTCACATGTTGATGCCAGGTGTCTTCCTCAGTGGCACTCTCTCCTTACTTTTGGAGACAGTGTCTCTCACTGAACCTGGAGTTGGCTCATTTCAGTGAGACTGGCTGCCCAGTGAGCTCTGGAGAGCTACCTGCCCTGTTCTCTGAGTTCTGGGGTTGCATGTACATTCCTGCCAGGCACTCAGCCTGCTGGGCACTTTACTGCCTGAGCCATTTCTTCATCCCCTGAACTGTTTTTTTTTTTTTTTTTTTTCAGAATTAATTTTTTTATTAGATATTTCTTAATTTACATTTCAACTGCTATCCCGAAAATCCCCTCCCCCCTCCCTGCTCCCCTGCCCACCCACTCCAGCTTCTTGGCCCTGGCGTTCCCCTGTATTGGGGCATATAAAGTTTGCAGTACTAAGGGACCTCTCCTCCCAATGATGGCCAACTAGGCTATCTTCTGCTACATATGGAGCTAGAGACACGAGTTCTGGGGGTTCTGATTAGTTCATATTATTGTTCCTCTTCTAGGGTTGCAGACCCCTTCAGGTCCTGGGGTTCTATCTCTAGCTTCTCCAATGTGGGCCCCGTGCTCCCTCTTATGGATGACTGTGAGCATCCACTTCTGTGGGAGTCAGCTATATCAGGGTCCCTTAAGTAGACACTTGCTGTCCTATGCAATAGTGTCTGAGTTTAGTTACTGATTATGGGATGGATCCCCAGTGGGTTAGTCTCTGTATGGTCCATCCTTTCATCTTAGCTCTAAACTTTGTCTCTGTAACTCCTTTCATGGGTATTTTGTTTCCTATTCAAAGGAAGAATGAAGTATCCACACGCTGGTCTTCCTTCTTGATTTTCTTGTGTTTTGCAGATCGTATCTTGGGTATTCTAAGTTTCTGGGCTAATATCCATTTATCAGTGAGCACATGTCCAATGACTTCTTTTGTGATTGGCCCTGAACTGTTTTTTACATGTAAGTATATATAGAATAGTTTCCTTCCTTTCCTCCCTCCCTTTTGTTGAGAAAGGATTTTACACACCATAGTTCAGGGTGGCATAGGATTCACTATGTACATGAAACAGTCCTCTTGCCTCAGAATTCTGGATTACAGGACAAGCTCCCATGCCTGGCTTACTTGTTTTTGTAGAGAGGTGTTGTTAGAAATACATTTTTAAGTAGGAGAAAGATAGAGATGCAGCTAACTAATTCTAAAGACATCTAAGACCTGGTGCCAAAGTGTTTGTTCTGCTGATGCACAGATCTGGAAATGCAGACACTTCAGGGAAGGCTGTAAATATTACCTGACCGGTCTTGCCTAAGCAAGATCTTAGGAGTCAGAAAACCCTCTGATCAGGTGGGAAAGAAAAGGCAACCTAAAGACACGATTGTTTGGGGTCACTAAGTTGGTTCTTTCTAGGGAGACAGACAAGAATAGAGGACCCAGTGAAAATAGTAATTTTTTTTTTTCTTTGGTGGGTTACCAGAGGCCTTTTGACATGTGTGATGGTTTGTGTATTCTTGGACCAGGGAATGGCACCTTTTTGTAGGTGTGGCCTTTTTGAAATTGGTGTGACCTGGTTGGAGTAGGTGTCTCACTGTGGGTGTGGGCATAAGACCCTCACCCTAGTTGCCTGGAAGTCAGTCTTCCACTAGCAGCCTTTGGATGAAGACATAGAACTCTCAGCTCCTCCTGCACCATGACAGCCTGGATGCTGACATGCTCCCACCTTGATGGTAATGGACTGAACCTCTGAACCTGTAAACCAGCCCCAATTAAATGTTGTTTTTTATAAGACTTGCCTTGGTCATGGTGTCTGTTCACAGCAGTAAAACCCTAACTAATACAACATGTTTGGTTGTCACATGAACATGGTCAAAAAGGAATAACTCTTATTGCTATTAGCTGAAGTTTGGAAATGTATAATGTGCTGTCATAACAGAGTGAGTTCCTCAAGAAAACGTCGGTAGGCAGGATGAGGTACCTGATCTGGAATCCTTAAATACAGAGACAACGTGACGCAGGAAATTCGAGAGCTGCTCAGCACTCTTGGAGTTCTGGTTTTTGGGTGTGATGTCTTCGTGGCACCAAAGTGGCCCGAATGCCCTAAAACAAAACATACTGATGTTAAACACACGGCTGCTGTTTTGTGTTAAAAGACACACAAGGAGGTTCTAACTCACAAGATAAAGTGCATTCTATTTAAAATTATATTATTATTTTTAATTATGTTTAGGTGTGTGTACCTGTGTGTAGGTATGTACTATAAATGCAGTGCTCATAGAGGCCAGCAGAGGGCATCAGATCCTCCTGGAGATGGAGGTACAGATTGTTGTGAGCTCCCTGATTTTGGTGATGAGAATTGAACTTGACTTCTGGAAGGGCAGCAGTGCTTTTAACTGCTGAGCCATCTCTCCAGCTATATATACATACATATAGATAGATATATATGCATATATATGTATATATACACATATACATATATACAACATACCTATACAATTTATTGATTACATTCATATACATTTTATATTATAATATATAACATAGTAATATAATGACTAATATAATATAGCATATAGTAATATATTCTTTTTTTTTAAGTTTTTTTTGAGACAGGGTTTCTCTGTATAGCCCTGGCTGTCCTGGAACTCACTTTGTAGACCAGGCTGGCCTCGAACTCAGAAATCCACCTGCCTCTGCCTCCCGAGTACTGGGATTAAAGGCGTGTACCACCATGCCCGGCAATATATTATATTCTTAAATATATATATATATATATATATATATATATATATATATATATATATATATATATATANCTATACTGTCAGGAAATTAGTCTCAAGTATTGGACAATTTAAACATTTAAAATGACTCCTTTAAGAAATATTACCCAATGGCTGCTAGTAAGTTATATTTAATGTTTTTGAGTAAATGTGGTTATAAGCTTGATTAAGTGTGTATTTAATATGTGTGTGTGCACTTATGAACATGTGAACATACAATGTGTACATAGATACATACATGTATTTGGTACTTGGGATTAGACCCATGGCCTCATGCATGCTAAGTGTATATTCTATCACTGATCTATACCCTAGCCCTATATTAACATATATTAAAATATGAGGTATATCATATGATATTCAAAGACCTGTAAGAGAATACTGTTCTTTTCATTATTTCTTTCTTTCTTTTTATTTTATTATTGTTATTAGATATTTTCTTAATTTACATTTCAAATGCTATCCCAAAAGTTCCCTCTACACTCCCCCCCACCTACTCCCACTTCTTGGCCCTGGCATTCCCCTGTATTGGGGCATATAAAGTTTGCAATATCAAGTGGCCTCTCTTCCTAATGATGGCCGACTAGGCCATCTTCTGCTACATATGCAGCTAGAGACATGAGCTCTGGGGGTTCTGGTTAGTTCATATTGTTGTTCCTCTTATAGGGTTGCAGACCCCTTCAGCTCCTGGGGTATTTTCTCTAGCTTCTCCATTGGGGGCCCTGTGTTCCTTCATATAGATGACTGTGAGCATCTACTTCTGTATTTGCCAGGCACTGACATAGACTCATATGACAGTTATATCAGAGTCCCTTCAGCAAACTCTTGCTGTCCTATGCAACAGTGTCTGGGTTTGGTGACTGATTATGGGATGGATCCTTGGGTGGGGTAGTCTCTGGATAGTCCATCCTTTTGTCTTAGCTCCAAAGTTTGTCTCTGTAACTCCTTTCATGGGTATTTTATTCCCTATTCTAAGGAGGAATGAAGTATTCACATGCTAGTCTTCCTTCTTCTTGATTTTCTTGTGTTTTGCAAATTATATCTTGGGTATTCTAAGATTCTGTGCTAATATCCGCTTATCAGTGAGTGCATATCTAGTGACTTCTTTTGTGAGTGGGTTACCTCACTAAGGATGATATCCTCCAGATACATCCATTTGCCCAAGAACTTCATAAATTCATCATTATATATTTCATACTGAATATCTCTAGTTATACTGTGGTTTTAAAATGTATACATGCAACCACCTCCCTTTTCTCTATTTTTAAAATTTGTGTTCTGTCAGATTTCAGTAAAACATAGACTCCATAAAGCAAAAATCCCTTCAGGGTAATAAGAAGGCACCTGCACCCTTGCCCTATCCTGCTGAGGTGGAGGCCGGGGGAGCATAGTCACCTTATTTCACAACTTCATCCTTCCGTGTCAATACATCAATAGGAACATACTCACAGGGCAGCAGACAAAAGATTTATGAAAAATGCACTTTAAGATACTCAATCATGAAAAGGGGCTTTGGAGGCATGTTACATGAAACATTTTATCAAGCAGAAAGTTGAGCATAATATCGGGAGGGAAGCAACTGTGAACTCCACAGCTTCCTGCACTAGCTAGCTCGCTGGTTCCCCCCTGGGGATGTGGTCAATTCTCCTCTTACCGGTGTAGAGATACTCCGGCTGGTAAGCTGGCTGCATGGTCAGTGTCTTCGCTTCCCCCATCTCGCGGGTCTGCAGGAGTACAGAGGCAATGGCGTGAAAGTTACTGTTGCAAGAGAGGGCGATGAGGAGGTGAAGCAGCAGCTTTTTGCTGTGCTCGAAGACTTCTGGCCGATAATGGTCCAAACCTGGAACAGAGGGCACAGTCTCTTAATATAAACAGCTGCTAAAGCTCATTGAGATTCTGTGGATAGCGAAGACTCCAGGATGCTGGGAGAAATGACTTTAGCTGTCTTTGTTAGTCTTTGGGTTACCAACATAAAGAAGTTGGGCTTAAGGAAAAATAAGATACTTTGTGACTTAAATGAAGTGCTTGAATAAATGTTGACGGGTGACCTTTTCTTGATCTCTTTGTGGGTTTGATGTGGTTCGGTTTCTTTTTTCTCTTCCCCAATCTGCTATTAAAATAGTTTTGTTGTTGTTTGTTTGTTTAATAAAAACATGTCTTTGTGAGCTCTGTCTTGCTTGCAAGTGCAGGCTGGTTTTGAGTTTGAGATCCTTGGTCAGCCGTTGAGTGCTGGGATCACAGATGTGTGTCACCACGCCAGGCTCTCTAACTTAACAGACGTTCTAGATGATTTCCCTCCACTTCCTGCCTGACACTTGGACATCTCAAGCTAGCTGCTAAGCCCACCACATTCCCTGTTATGTCTCGCTTTGCTTTGACAAGGCTTCATGGTTTTCCATCTGTTTCCTTAGCCAAAGACCCCTAAATAAGTCCACAATATTTTGGGTGTCTTGAAACATGCATCATTAATATGTTTAGATTATAGAAATGCCAGTTTTGCACGATGATTGATCACCTGGAACATTACATATTACAGAAATGAACACTGAAAGGAAATGAGGAAGGAAAGGGCTCATTTCAGAGTGTAATCTATGTGTAATGAAACACATGCCTATGTGACAGGGCCTCTCTGTGTACCCTGCTGCCCTGGAACTCACTCTGTAGACCAGGCTGGCCTTGAACTCAGAGCTCTGCCTGCCTCTGCCTCCCAAGTGCTGGGATTAAAAGATGTTCACCAGCACTGCCTGGGCCTCTGCATGTTTATCATCCTGTTGGTTATAATCCCCCTTAGAGCCAGTCTTACCCAAAAAGACAGCATGAAGTAACAATGGAAGATGAAGGGCCCAGTCTTCCCTCACGCTGTGATCCACCACCATCTCAGTCATAAAGATCACGGCAATATTACACCTGCCCAACAAAACATGGCAATATTACACCTGCCCAACAAAACATGGCAATATTACACCTGCCCAACAAAACAGAAAAATGAGCATGAACATCTACAGAGGATGAAAACACACCAACCGGTCAAGTCACAATTCAATGCCACCAAGGATCACTGAAGAATGATGGAAATATTTATACAAGGGAGAGAGACTCTTTAAGATTTAATTTTACTCTGCATGTGAGAGTGTCTAAATGTGAACTTCATGCATGCAGTACCCATGGAGGCCAGAAGAGGGCACTAGGTTCCCCCAGAACAGGAGTTACAGGTTGTTGTCAGCTGTCAGGTGGGTGCTGGCCATGGAACCCAGGTCCTCTGAAAGAGCAGCAGTGCTCTTAACTGTGGAGCCATCTCTCCAGCTCCCCAGAGACAACATAGAGCCCCACTACAGGAAATATCCATAAATCTTATCACAGAACTGTGAATCTTCTACCAACAAGAACTGAAGAAAAAGGAGAAATCAAGGATGAGCCCACCCATTTACATTGCATGCCGTCTAACAAGCAGCATTGAATTAGTCTCACGATTGTATAGAGGGAAAATTCAGAGGGTCACGGGCTGAGATTTCGCTAAACTGCTAATATTCTTGAAGCGGGTCGGCAAGGTCACATGGATTTAAAAAGGACCTCCTTTGTGAGACCTGGCGAAAGTCCCCGTCTCACTGATAGAGAAGTCTGGTCAAAGCTCCCATCTCCCTTCTCACCTGTGCAGTGGCCCCCGAGGAGTGATGGTCTCTGGGAGGTAGTCGACCAGCGGGGCCCAGCATCCTCCACTGCACGGCATGGGCAAGGGCTGTGGCTGCTTGGCTTCCGTGATGCTTAACAACCAGCCGGCGTAGGGAGAGATGGGATCATCTGCAGGGAGAAGACGCGCCTGCTTTAGTTTCTGGGAAAAGACTCATGTTATGGTAGACAGTGCTTTAGGAAGAATCTTTTAAGTGTGTGCTTGCCAAAACATCGGCTCAGTACGCTCGGATCGCATCATCAAGTGGGTTAGAATTAGCTGATTATGTAATTACTTGATGAATTATTACTTGATGATTTGTAGTTCTTCATTATAGAGCAAAGAAAAAGACATTTCAAAATGTTCAATCATGGGGCTGGAGAGATGGCTCAGTGGTTAAGAGCACTGGCTGATCTTCCAGAGGTCCTGAGTTCAGTTCCCAGCATCCATATGGTGGCTTATAACAATCTGTAATGAGATCTGATGCCCTCTCTGGTATGCATGAAGACAGAGACAGTGTACTCACATACAAAAAATAAATATATAATTTATATATAAAAATGTTCAATTATGATTTCCCTTGCAGAGAATGCAATTCTGTATTTCAAGCTAACATAGAGCAAGAGCCCTAGGGTCATTCTGCAACATGACAAAGACAGGTACCAGGTTAGGCACTGTCCTGTGTAACATAGACAGACAGGTACCATGTCAGGCATTGTCCTGTGTCACACAGACAGATAGATGCCACATTAGGCACTGTCCTGTGTACTTTCCATCTCAAGAGTCTAATCATGGCTGTTTTCTATGAGCATCCCCATTTTACACTGAGGAAACCGACATTTCACATTTGGAGGGATCTGCCTATAAACACACCCCTTGCATCCATCTGACCACGTGTCCCAACTCTGTCACTGTTCTCTGTGTCCGGTCCACTCTCCTCTGTTACCATAGTCACTGTTCTCTGTGTCCGGTCTACTCTCCTCTGTTACCATGGTAACTGCTCTCTGTGTCCGGTCCACTCTCCTCTGTTACCATGTTTCCTTACTGCCATCTTGCTTCTACTATGCACACACCCCGTGTTCTACAGAGAGCCATCTTTGGAAACACTGGCCATGTGTCTTTCCTTGTCCACTGTCCAGAGGTTCCCTAAGGAAGCCTGCAGCCCACACAATGACCTGAGGAGTCCTTATAAGGCTATTGAGCTCCTCTTGTGGCTACCTGCCTCCCACGCCCCCACTGCTCCCTCCACCCCAGGCACGATGTCTACCTTGCTGTTCTGTACATGGTTAGACAAGACTAGGAACTTCTTTTCTATTGTTCCTCTGACTGGAATGTTCTTCTAGTCTCTCTTTTAACCTCACCCAGTGCTCTGTCACAAGAGCATAGTAGAGAATACTTCACATATTTATTTATTTACTTATTTATGGCTGTTTTGAGGAATCAAAAGAAATGATGTGTGGGTATTGAAGTTCAGGTTCATCCTTTTGCTATCTATTGGAAAGCTACGTGCGAGCTCCCAACATCTGATGGTCCCAGAGATGAGAGAATCCGCACATACACCTTCGCCCCAAGTTATTTCAGATTGGTAAATAAAGACGCCAACAGCTGATACCTGGGCAGAAGAGACATATGGGGGGTTTAGGTTTCCTGGGCTTGGGGGTCAGAGAGGGACCACAAGGGAGAAGAAGGTAAGGGAGGACGAGCCTTTAATAAAGATCCTTTCCAATCCTAGCTCTGTGCTGCTGGAACTCCACAGCCTCTGGTACTCACTTTTATCCTCATCATATGATCCTCCAGAGCTGTTGCTGTATCTTGACTCCAGGCGAGTGTGGGCTCGGATCACATTGCTAAACCTTCAAAAACAAAACACAGCTGTGAAGTGACGTCATGTGTGAATGCACTGTTGCCCAGGGGCAGATTTGACAGGTTAGTGGTTGGCTTTTTCCTTTTTCGGGGGTGGAGCGGGGACCACTTAGTTCTAATGATGGTGCTTTCTTTTTTCCTTTTTCCACCCCCTCCTCTTCCTTTAAATGGGAGTCACACTATGTAGCCCTGGATGGCCTGGAACTCCCCATGTAGACCAGGTTAGCCTCGAACTCACAGAGATCTACTTGCATCTGCCTCCCAAGTGCTGGGATTACATGCCAAAGACACCTGAGTTGCTACGTTTTTCTTAAAGAACTATGACAGCCATTATACCTGAAACATTTCTCTTTTCAGTGGGAAGGGCCAGAGGTCCCATCCTGTTCATAGGTAAAAGTCTAAACCGTGAGAGAATAATAATGCTTTAGGATAACTCTGTGCTCCAGCTGCAAAAGATAACATGTGTTTGGGAATGAAGCTGAGCATGAGTTTAAATGGCCTGGCTCCCTTACCCACGGACCATGGGACAGGCTTGGTGGCCAGCCAGACCTGCTCAGTGACAAGTGGAGAGAGGAAGAGGCAGAGATACACACGGTGGTTTCATAAGCAACCTGGGGCTATGGATAAATTAAACCTTCCCTCAAAATACTCAGAGAATTCTCAGGAATGTGATAGTTGGGAGATTTTGTCTGCTTCTCTTGTTTTTTGATTTTGATTTTGATTGTTTGTTGTTTGATTATGAGTAAAGAGCTGGGCTGCACCAATGTCAGATGCACAGCCTCATTTCATTAATTTGCTTTTCATTTTTGACATAAGTATTATTTACTTTACAGATAGGGATACGGAGGCTGAGGGAGGTTAAACAACTTGTCTGGTGTCAACCTTCGGGAGGCAACATTACACGGAGATTGTCGGTGCCCTTATACCTCTGAGTGGGTAAAACTACAATTTAAGACTGAGTGGATGTCTGAGGTGACAGACACCCCATGGGTTCTATTCTGGCATGCCTGGTAAATATGTGTGATTACTGTGTGTCAGTGTGACTCAGCCCTTCATCTCCAGTTCTATGGCTGTGACCAAAGTGTTTATCCTGAGAACCCCCAAAAGTGACTAAAGAAAATAAAATAGCAGCAAATATCGAATGCTCTTAAAAAGTATATTTTAAAATTTTTATGCATTTGTATATTCTGCCTGCATGTATATATGTGTGTACCATGCATACATGCAGTGCCCCTGGGGGCCAGAAGAGGACACTGTAGCCCCTGGGACTGGAGTTACAGATGGTTGCAGGCTGCAGTGTAGGTGCTAGGAATTGAACACAGGTCCTCCAGAATTACAGGGCATGTTCTTAGCCACTGAGCCAGCTCTCCAGCCCAGTTTTATGCTTTTATCATGCTATTATTAAGCTTCAGTTGAGATCTTCAGGATGCCTTGCTCCTAGATGCCTAAAACATTTAAAATAGTTCATGTTCATCGTTCTAACACAGAGATGTGGCTCAGGAGAAATACAGCAAAGTGATGTAAAATATTACATTTTATAGTGTTAGGAGTGGAGCCCCAGCCCTCATATGTGCTAAGGAAGAATTTGACCACTGGGGCACATCCCAGGCCCAAATTGGTATATGTACTTAGTTTACATAAAAGATACACAGGTGATTTAATCCATTTCTTTATATGTAGCCAAGGCAAAGAGCCAAGGCTGTGCACAGACATGAGAAAATTCTGAAGCCAACATAGATGTGTTTCCTTACACTGCTGGCCAGGTCTGGGTGACAACAGACCAAGCTTTTGTTTCCTGTGGAGCCGTGGGTATTGTAGGGTGCAGATGCCCTCACAAGGGTGTGGGTGTCTTATTTAAGGTTCCTATTGCTGGGATAAAGATCGGGAACAAAAGCAACTCGAGGAGGAAAGAGTTGACTTGGCTTAGACAGCCTGGGTCACAGTCCAGCATTGAGGGAAACCAGGGAAGAAACTCAAGGCAGGAACCTGGAGGCAGGAAAGGGCAGAGGCCATGCTGGAAGGCTGCTTGTTAGCTTGTTCTACATGGCTTGCTCATCCTGCTGTCTTATATAACCCTTATTATAGGACCACCTGCCCAAGGGTGGTACATTTTCTACCATCCTATCTTTTGGGTCACTGCTTTTTGGCTCTAGCACGCGCGCACACACACACACACACATTTTATACAGGTCAGGCCACAGAGCAGCCTAAGCCACGCTGGAATAATATCAGAAGGTAGACACACACTGACCACAGTCTTCCCCAGAGGCTCCTTAATCATGTCTGTACTGAGAATGCAATGCTCTGAACAGCACGTGCTGAGCCTAAACATCATCTGGCAAGAATAATAGACAAAGGCTGATGAAAGGTTCCCACATCTAGAGGCTTCCATATTTGGGGATGGGGGTAGGGAGCACAGCACCTGTGGCCACTGCTGAACTGTGGTGCATAGCAGGTGGGGTTTGTAATGGCTCAGGAGGGGCTGGAGAGATGGCTCAGCAGTTAAGAGCACTGACTGCTTTTCCAAAGGTCCTGAGTTCAAATCCCAGCAACCACATGGTGGCTCACAACCATCTGTAAGGAGATCTAACACCCTCTTCTGGAGTTTCTAAAGACAGTTACAGTGTATTTACATATAATAATAAATAAATCTTTTTTTTTAAAGAAAAAAATTGCTCAGAAGGGCATGTGGAAAGGTATCACATGTTAGATGGTATTCTTTCCACCTTGTTGACGAGACAGATCTAAAGGGGTCTTATATAATGGTCATGAAGCCAAAACCAAGCCGAAACAAGTCCCTTTGGGACAGAGGAATGTTGGAAGTGTAATGCAGTCTTAAGTTCATGGCAATCCCCTGCCTCTGCTTCCAGAGGACTGTGATTACAAGATATTCTAAGGACAATGTCTCTACAATGGTACTTCTTCTTTATCTTATATAGATAACGAGCTTCTCAGTGCTAAGGGATATAACAAAAATCTCCATGCAGGACCTCCACAACTCTAATGGTACAAAAAAAGACTTTGTAATGAGATGTTAAGATATAGAAAGATAAAGAAAAGGAGGATGGGAAACTCAGTCTACATGATAAATGACTGAGAATTTACAGAGTCGGGTCAGAGGATGGCTCAGTGGTTAGCAGCACCAGCCACTCCTCCAGAGGACCTCAGTTTGACCCTTAGCACCCACAAGGCAGCTCACAACCACCTACAACTCCAGTTCCAGGAGGATCCGATGCTCTCTTCTGGTGCACAGACCTATGTGCAGGCCAAACATCATACACATAGAATGAAAGGAAGTAAAACTAAACAAAACTCTGTTTATCTCCCTGCTCCCTTCACAATCATTTGCAACAGAGAGTCCTGACTTTTATTTCTTTATTCACAGGCATTGAGAAGACAGGAGTGTGGGTGAGAGAGAAGGAGCTGTGCAGGGCTCCTATGAAAGAATGGGTTCTTGGCTAATTAAGATGTGCTACAACAGCTGGGCAGTGATTGCACACACCTTCAATTCCAGCACTCAGGAGGCAGAAGCATTGGGGAATCAGGGCCAGCCTGGTCTACAGAGTGAGTTCTATGACAGCCAGGGCTATACAGAGAAACCCTGTCTCCAAAAGGGAAAAAGGAAGAGAGAGAGAGAGAGAGAGAGAGAGAGAGAGAGAGAGAGAGAGAGAGAGAGAGAGAGAGCGCACACAGGTCCAGTGAGAGTGAGGATTGCTGAGAGGTTAAGCTGGCTGTCTCCATGGACTCATGTAGAGCTTGACTCTCCCCCTTACATCAATGGCTTTAAGAGGGTGGAAACTTCATCTCAATGTGGCATTTACAAGGAAGATGCTTAGGAAAAAAGATGGACCCAGTAGTACGTTGCTGGAATTACATGTAAAACATTGTTCATCTTAACCACGGAGCCACCTCTCCAGCCTCCAACCAGTGGTTTTTATGAACCCCAAGTCTAAGTAGGATTCAGGCACTGGAAGAATGCCTCACTCTGATTTTGTGAAGAACGTCAGTCTGTGTTCCTAAGCATTACGATGGGGTTCAGTTCCTATGAATTTAGGAAACCCGACTTACTCTTGGGCAGATGCCTCTGCAGAGACTCCTGCTGAACATTAGAGCAGACATCAAGCCAAATGCACACACTGACCTGTCATCGGATTCTTTCAGTATCTTGCTCTCCTCAGGGTCTGGGAAACTGTCCTGGCCGGCGACTACAGTGTTACTGCTCGAGGTGGTTCCTGCAGGAGGGATTGGGAGACATCAGAGACAGAGTATGCAGACGGGGAGGTCTCAGAGCAGAAGCGACTCAGGAAAGGATTTCCTGTAAAATCCCTTGCTTGACAGTTTTTACATCGTTTACAATTGCAGACATTCTAAACAACTGTCTCAAAGTCCAGGGCATGGGATTCTAGACATCTGTGTTGGCCAAACCAAATTCCTCCTTCCTCAGAAAACGAATTAATAACATTCTTAGAGGCTTCTAGCCTCAGGTCGTGACCTTACATGGGGTAGGTCTGCTGCAGCTGTGAACAGACTCTCTCACTGCCGACACCGAGTCAGGGTCTTGCCATGTAGCCTGGACTGGCCTTCAGTTTATGCCCCCCCTCCCTCTGCTTCCCCAACACCGGCAGTAAAGGCAGGAACTGCCATATCTTGTACTTTCTGTGTTTATGGGTCCAGGGATTATCCAACTAATGATATGAAAGGAATTCCAAGCAGAATTCTGATTCCTAGGCTAGTGCCTCACTGAAAAAACAAAACAAAACAAAACAAAACAACCCACTTAACTAAGAAGTAAGGTAAAGAGAGAACACATGAGAGTAGGAAAAGATAGGGTAGAAGACAGATTCAATATTAAGTAAAGTGAAGGGAAGCTTCCAGAAACTTGAGGGAAGTATTTATGTTTGTCATGAAACGAACAGCTACAAATTAGTTGAAAGCAATAAAACTCCGTGAGCATATGATATTTAGAATTCATGGGGCCAGGATGTGTCATACTTTAGCTATTATAGATTTTGGAATATTTGTGAATGTATGATAGAACTCTTAGGGGCAAGGCTCAAGTTTAAGCATGAAATTCATTTCTGTCTTATGTATCCTTCACACACAATTCCTAAAGGTAGTTTTATACATTTATAACTATGAGCAAAGCCAGGGAAGGAGAAATGGCTCAGCAGTTAAGACGATATCCTGCTTGTGGAGCGGACCTGGGTTTAGATCTCTACCCACAAGGCAGGTCATGACCATCTGTAACTCCCATTCCAGGATCTGATGCCCTCTTCTGGCCTCTGAGGGAGCTGTATGTACACAGTGCACATACACACATGTAGGCAATACACACAAAATAAAAATAAATAAATCTTGTAAAAATAATGATCAAAGTTTGTATACATTGAGCTCTCACATTGGGTTATTATGCCAGTACTCAAAAAGTCTCAGATTTTTGTGCATATTGGATTTCATGGAATATTCTAGTCAATCCTGGGAGAAGGTTACCAAGGAGATTCCATTAAGGTACACAGCAGGTTCAGAACTGAAATTCCTAAGAGACGGCAGTGTATAACCTAAAATAAGTCCCTGTGGTGGGGAAGCCACTGGGCCACTAATTCATGATTATCCTTACGAAGTCATTTGTTAATCCAATTACAATGTGCTGAGGGTCTTGAAGACCTATTCTTTTTTTGTTTATTTGTTTGTTTTTGTTTCTTTTTGAGACAGGGTTTCTCTGTGTAGCCCTGGCTGTCCTGGAACTCACTCTGTAGACCAGGCTGGCCTTGAACTCAGCAATTTGCCTGCCTCTGCCTCCCAAGTGCTGGGATTAAAGGTGTGCACTACCACTGCCTGGTGGAGACCTACTCTTTTTTTTTTTAAAGATTTATTTATGTATTATATGTAAGAACATTGTAGTTGTCTTCAGAAGAGAGCATCAGGTCTCATTACAGATGATTGTGAGCCACTATGTGGTTGTGAGATTTGAACTCAGTACCATCAGAAGATCAGACAGTGCTCTTAACTGCTGAGCCATCTCTCCAGGCCCTCGGAGAGCTATTCTTAAGCAATCTCTTAAATGAATGCATTCCCAGGAAAACGGTTAGTAAGAGCCACTCAAACCTGTTGAGTGCGCAGCATGACAGAGCGTGTTCCCGCGCGGCCTGTCCCTACCTGAAGCAGCTGCTGAGGCCTTGCTGCTGGCTGTGAATCGATAGAAAGGCGGGTTGTCACAGTGCTGGACGATGGGGTTCACTGGCTCTGTCTGCTGCAGCTCAAAGAGAAGCTCTTCCATAGTCTGGATGGTGTTATTCCGACACAGGTATATTGCCACCTTTTTAATCTTGGAAAAAGAGAATAAAGGGAGGGTATACTTTCTATCAGAGTGTTGTGCTGGAACCCCCTCATCGTGGGGCACACTGTCGTCTGATACTGCTTATCCAACAACTGACCTATGCTATCCTTGGATGACCTATAAGTGTTGGGGTTAAAGCCACACTAAACAGGTACCGTCTTGAGTGACTTAATTAAAAAAACAACAACATTACTTTCAGGGTGAACCGAGACAATTTAAGCCAAAAACATTGTAAGATTTTACTGGTGTCCAGTGGCACAAGGTACATATATGACAAAAATGATTTATTGTATCCACTCTGAGGAAATAACTGCTCTTTTTATTAAAAAGGGAAAACAGTCTCCCTGTGGTGGCTGGAATAAAAATGGCCCCTGTTGGTGGAACCGTTTGAGAAGGATCAGGGGGTGTGGCATTGTTGGGGGAAGGATGTCACTATGGGTATCCCGAACCCGAACCCGCGGGACTCAGTTATTTCGTGGGAGCGAGGAGGACTGTTTGTTTGTAAGAAAGGATGGGCGGGGAGAGAAAGAAGCGGAGACCATGCGTTTGTGAGGTTTTGTCACGGTCTGACTTTACTTAGGTAAAATGCTCAGTTTTATACATACAGCAAAGGAGAGGGCATGGGGAGGTCAGGGACGGGGAACAAAGACTCCAGGAATGAGGGACATCTGGGCAGGGGAGGATGGCAGCCTTGGAATGTTTGGTGATACATCTCAGGATGCTCGGCACCATTTATTGCCCTGAATATTTGTCTAAGATAAGGCTCTGCTGGTCTTGGGGTCAGCCTAGTGTGCAGGAGGAGGCAATTTGGCTTTTAGCAAGATGTCAGCTGGTCTTTATGGTGGGAATCACTGAAGGCCTGGCTTCCCACATATGGGTAGGCCTTGAGGTTTTAAAAGCCTAGGCCCATGTCTCTCCCTTTCTTCTTGCTGCTGTCCATATGCTATGATATGTAAAGCTCTCAGCTGCTGCTCCAGCACCATGTCTGTCTGCTTCCTGCCACAATGGTCATGGACTCACCCCCTAAAACTGTCAGTGACCCCCAATTAAATGTTTTATATGAGTCACCTTGGTCACAGTGTCTCTTCACAGCATAGAATAGTAACCAAGACAACTCTTCTCGTTTTTGTCCTTAGAAACAAATACGTTTTAGCCCTCTGTAAAGTGTTAGGTTTTAAAAATGACAATATCAGTGTGTCCATAACTGCAAGTTCCGATGTCTAACCTGCAGTGTGACTGAAGTAGCTCAGAACAACAGGAAGTCATAAACTCACAAACCACACAGAGAGGCCAAGTGAGTCTGTTAGGGATGGCTGTTATTCTGTTCATCCACCATCCTCAAGTAAAAACAGAATATACCCTACCAATAGCTCTGCTTTGCTTTCTCTCTTAACACATTGTGGGGTTGGAGAGATGGCTCTTTGTTTAAAAGCATTGGCTGCTCTTGCAAAAGATCAGAGTTCAATTCCAGGGTGCTCCACATGACAGATCAGTATTATAATGCCCGTACCAGGGGATCTGTTGCCCTCTTCTTGCCTCTATGAGTACTGCATGCATATGCTGCACATACACACATGCAGGCATACATAAAAATCCCAGGTCTGTTGTATTTTTGTTTGGTTTCAATAATGTCATATGCAAACCAGAAGCATTTTTTTGTTAGTCCTGACTTTTACTTTTGACCTCTTTCCTACTGGTACTGTTTATAAAGGAAGCTTTGGTAACTGTCAGGAAAATGACCCTGAATTAACAGGTGCCTGTAGTTCAATCCAAGGGACTGACAGGCACCCCTGACATGGAGCCTGTGCTGGGCGGGGCAGAAGGAGCTTTTATGCAGCACGAGGATGAGCCCCAATGAGAATGAGTGAGCATTCCTGGAAGCCAACCTGCGTGGTACTTACGTAGGGCAGGAGGATGGTGTCGCTGCTGACCCCGCACAGGCTGATGAGGAACTGCAGCGTGACCCTCAAGTTGTTACTCCACTTCT
The DNA here is from genome assembly GCA_902729485.2 of Mus minutoides. NCBI lineage: Eukaryota > Metazoa > Chordata > Mammalia > Rodentia > Muridae > Mus > Mus minutoides. The sequence goes on along the minus strand of LR749638.1, from coordinate 1,719,076 downwards.
CATTGTTGGCCAGTGCGTTCCAAGCGTTCTCCATTTCTGCTCCTGGGACTTCATCTCCATACTAACTCAGATAAGATTAAAAGCAGTCTATGTGAGTGTGCAAATAAGTTGTTGTGAAGGGTTATAATTGTTCAAAATTATTAGCAGAGTGGAAATGACTCTTTGATAAAAACAGCATTTTGTGGTGGATGGCAACTTACAATACATAGATCAGCTACATAAGTACTCATATAAACATTTTTTAAAAATGTAGGCCATGGTTTTCCCCAAAATATGTGATATCTATGTGATATGTATAATTGTATGTGTGTGTATATATCTGTCTATGTATCTACATATCTATTTATCTATGCAGCAATGTATGTGTATATATGCATCTATCTATGTACCTATGTATGTATATATGTATCTATCTACCTATCTATGTACATATGTATGTATCTATCTATCTATTTACCTATCTATGTACGTATGTATGTATGTATCTACCTATCTATCTATGTACCTATGTACGTACGTATGTATGTATGTATGTATGTATGTATGTATCTATCTATCTATCTATCTACCTATCTATGTACCTATGTATGTATGTATGTATGTATGTATGTATCTATCTATCTATCTATCTATCTATCTATCTATCTATCTATCTAAAATTGCACCATAATCCCCCTATTCTTTAATTGCAGTGTGGGGCATTTGAACCCTGGGCTTCCCACATTCAACAGAAGAATTCTACCCTGAGATACATCCCTAGTCCTTACCAAAACCACTTTTTAAGTGCACCAAACAATTCTTTTTATTTTCTTATTTTTTACAGCAAACAAGGAAAGCCAGGTTTACCTGCTCCTTTGAATACAAGCTTACCTGTTATACAACTATCATTATTCACAAAGTTACTAGATCATATGGAAAACTAGAAATCAGGAATAGAGTTCAGATCCTTTGCAAGAGCAACTAAAACAGGAATACACTACCATGGATACAATATATTTCTTTACCAAATACTGAGGGGAAAAAAGGAAGTTTACCCTGGCAACATCATGAACATCGTTTCCTTTTGTTGGTTTTTTGAAACAGGATCTCATGCAGCCCAGGCTGGATCTAAGTTCACTAGGTATCTGAGGATGGTTTTGAACTCTAGACTCTCTAGCATTGTACATATTTTTAAGTACAGAATTCAGTGGCACTAAGTGTCCTGCTGTGCACTCACCACCGCCACTCAACACCCTCTGCATCATTTTTATGATAAACATGATTTTCTTGGGTTTGTGGCAAAGGTTTGTGAACCCAGGGCTTCCCTGCTGATGGAGCCATGCTATATGAGTTACCTTGGCTGTCATGTACATGAGGTTATTCAGGACCAGAGAGGTAGCTTCCGGAGAGCCCCAGCCATTCCCTTTTAGTCCATGAGAGGCAGTCACTTCTCCTTCCCGGTCCTTGACCTCATCCTCAGGACTGCTGGGACTGGACCCCGGGAGGAGGAGTCTGCTGTCCACCAGTTCAATGTTGTGTAGCCATGGCAACAGGTAGGTGAGCATGATCTGCCGTCCATTTGGGTGTGTCGTGGGGAATCTCTGGCTCACCTCTGAAGAGACAGGGCAAAGAACGGTTACACACTATTCTCCAAAACAAACTAAGCAGGAATTCAAGTGTACTGCTCCAACAGTGGTTTGCATTCAGTAAAAAGATTGCTGTATATAGTAGCTACCTGGGACAAGAGCAAAAGTCAGGGCTCATCCTTGATCCTCTGTGCAGGAAGGGGGTGGGGCAGGCTGCTAAACACAGACTGAGATGAAAGCGTCATGAGTTCAAACATACTGTTAGTGGATAAGGAGTAACAGAATGTACTGGGCGCCTGCAGGACATGTGTTGAGTGCCAGCTTCAACACATCTGGCTGCATGCACAGCTGTGTGGCTCAGCCACTTAAATAACTTCCCTGGGTTCCTATCAACTGAACAAGAAAATGAGAGCAACCCCCTACGTGGGTTCTCACATTGCACAGCGGTAAAGGAGAGAGACACCAGCACACTGCTGAACAGTGCCAGCACAGCACCTGTTTCCTAGCAGGATCCTGAGCAGCGATGGGCAGTGTCACTCTTTCCAGCCTTGTGACTTACAAAGTGTCTCCTATGAGAATTAGTTGTTATAAATGGAGATGTGGAGCCCAGCAATAAACCCACGGGTGGTTTCTCTTTGGCTATGGCAAAGCATGTGGGAGGGTTACCATGTGCTACATTTGACTCTAGGAGCTATGATTCTGAAGCTCACAGCTCTATCGCCCTCTTCTGGCATCCAAGAATACTGCATGCACAAGGTGCACGCACACGCATGCAGACACACTGATCCACATAAATAAAAATAAACAAATCTTTTTTTTTTTTAAAGAAAATCCCATGTCTGCTGTGTTTTTGTTTTGTTTCAATAATGTTCGCAAACCACAAATATATATTTTTTTTGTTAGTACTGATTTGATCTTTTACATTTGGCCTCTTTCATACTGGTGCTGGATTTGAAAACCAGACAGAAGCCAAGAGTGTGAATTGCAAATAGCAGGGGGAACCCCAGCAGCAATGAGCTCAACCCTGCCATGGGTTGCTTTTTCAATTGTGTTTCTACACTGTTGCACAGGCAACAATGTGGCAGCTTATGCTCTGAATAATGCTTTACAGCGAGAAGCTCAGGTGTACCAGAAGCTCAGCTGTACAGTCAGAAGCTCAGCTGTACAGTCAGAAGCTCAGGTGTATAGTCAGAAGCTCAGCTTTGCAGTAAGAGCTCAACTGTACAGTCAGAAGCTCAGCTGTACAGTCAGAATTGATTTTATCCAAAGAGAAATTAGGAAGTGTGGTCCTGCGCCTGCACAACTAGTCAGCATAGGTCATGACGTCACTCATGGTGTTCCTAGCTGCTAAGTAACAGAACAAGGCAGTAACCAGAAATTACTCGGCCCAATCCCTTGGATGCCTCCAGCAGAAATTTTAATTGCCTTAGCCCTTCCCTCAAAATTAAAGTTACAATCAGATGGTGCTATGCTGTTGGACCTTTACATAGGTAGAAAATTAAAAAAAAAAAACACTTAATTTTTCTTCTTTTAAACAGTGATTTTTTATTATATTTATTTATTTATTTTATGAATAACTAACTTGTATGTATATGTATGTATGTATGTGTGTGTATGTATGTATGTATGTACATGTATTACATGCAAGCTTGGTGCCCACCGAGATTACCACAGAGGTTAGAAGACGGCATTGGCTTTGAACCCAGATCCTCTGTAAGAGCAATCAGTGCTTTTAAACACTCAACCATCTTTCTCTGTGTGTAGGAGTCCATGCCCTGGCACGCATGTGCTTGTTAGATGGTAGCTTGGAGAAGTTGATTCTCTCCCTCTACCACATGGGGCTCAGAGATCAAACTTTGGCTATCAGACTTGTGGCATGCACCCTTACCCACTGAGCCATCTGGCTGGTCCCTAGAGTATTTGACTTAGAGTTGACATACTATGATATGACACGCATGCTCTGGCTATGACGACAGACACTTGCATCTTACTGCACCAGAGCATCCATTAATCCTGCTGGGAGAGCATCCATTAGTGCAAGCTCCTATACTGGACAGAATAAAAACAGCCAGAACCTCTCAGGAATGTGGTCAGCCATAATACACTGTATACAAGGGACATTAAGGAACCCGGGATGGGGTCTATAGTCAATAGTATATGCATGTATACATTAATATATATGTCTCGATATTTATAGGAGTTGAGAGGGAACACAGGAGGACTTGTAGGGGGAGGATGGAGATTATATAGATATAGTTATGTTATGAAATTCTCAAAATATTTTTTTGAAAAAAAAGTTCCTGAGCCTGGAGAAGATCCTAGGTGACAAATTACACTGACAAATAAGGGGCAAAGGAGAAAGTGACAGGTAACAGAAGGCACCGAGCCGAGGATCTTGTCAGAGAATGATTTCCACTTACAAAAATACAATTTTATTATGGAAGAGCTGTTTACACTCCATAGAAAAGACCATGCTTTAGAAAGAAAGAAAAAAAAATCCAATTCCAGAGGAAGGAACATTAAAAACACCTATTATTAAACAATGCCAAGTTCTAACATGGAACACAAGCTCATTTATTACATTTATTGCAATTTGTGTGCTGGACATGAGGACCCCCCGCCCCCCAACGGGGTGCTGGCTAGAGTTGTCAGAGAAGGGCTGATGAACACTTTGGTTTGTGGAGATGTTTTTGAAGAGAAAGGAAGATGCCACGGATACTGAATCAACTCTCTGGAAGATACACAGAGAACTGAAATAAAATGCGGGTGCTTAGGGTATGCTCCCCAGCTTCTTTGGGCGGGACCCAAACATCTTGTCTGGCTGCTTGTAAGTAATTAGGTCACCTGAAGTTACAGGCAATAAAGCCTCACAGCAGGGCCTGAACAGCGCAGGCAGCTTAGGAATTCACTAGGTCATGTTAATGTTTTCAAGTTCTTTTCAAAGCGTCTTCATAAATCAAGAGCGGGGGTGGCTTAGAAGAATGTCAAAATGGTTCAATTTCCTTCTCTGCTGCTTGTCGCCTGGATTTATCTCCCTCTCCCCAGCTGTCCGCTGCCCCCCACTTTCCCAGCTCCCTATCTCAGCTAATAAACTGTCTCCCGTCTTACTCTTCCGTAAATGCTCCTCTTGGGCTTGCACCCACCCTCGCCCCAGCTCTGTCTGCCTCCTCTTCTTGCAGGCTATTGCAATCTGACCTCTGCCCACACCTCCCCTTAGAACCCTGACGGACTGGGATGTCACCCTTCCCAACCAGTGCCCTCTCTAGACTGCATGAATGAATGTGACTTCTGCTCTTTCCCAAATGCGTAGTGGTGTGTCATTTCCTCAGTTTTAAACTCGGCAGTCTTTCTTTGTTTCTTCCTTTCTTTCTGCCTCTTTTAAACTCAGCAGTCTGTCCTTCCTTCCTTTTATTTAATGGTGCCCTGTGATTGAAACTTGACCATTCTGAAACTTATTTTCTAGTTCTCAAACTTAAGAGGATCCCCTGACCCTGAAAAGTTACAGCTTTACGTCTGTCAACCAACGCAGCCTCCATTCTGTAGCTCTAAGTTTTTTTTCTCTCTTATTTAAAACAATTTTTCAATTTAAAAAATTGAGCATATTCTTCTCCTCTAAGTCATTCCAGATCCTCCCCCTGCCCCCTGCTCTATCTATGCAACTTTAAGTTTTTTTCTTTTAAAAAAACTGAAAACCTAATGTGACAACAACACCCCCAAAACAAGATCCCTCCCGCCCAAAAAAACAAAACTCTAAACTGTAAGTAAATAAAAGCCTCCCCCAGGCCCCCACAGAGTCCATTATATGCTGATCAACTGCTCCTGAACACGAGGCCTGTACTGGAGTTGTTGATACACCCAGTGTCACTCTGTAGGAGAAAACTGATTTCCCCTTTCCCAGCAGAATAAGTGATACTTCAGTTGTTAACCTTTAACCTAGTGGTTAAGTTTTCATTCATTCATTCATTCATTCATTCATTCATTCATTCATTCTTCATTTATTCATTAAAAATATAACCAAATAAAATATAATAATATAAAACAAAATCTATCATATTGAATTTGGACAAGACAAACCAACAGAAGGAAAAGAGCCCAAGAGAAGGCACAAGAATCAGAGAGAGACCCATTTGTTTGCCCACTCAGGAATCCCATAAAAATGCGAAGCTCTATGACAGTAGAAACTTCCTGAAATGCACACATATTACATGAAGGCAATATAAGTAAAAGAGCCAGATAGAGGGAGACACTGAGTCCCAACTGGCCACCTCTCATCACCAACTGAGGCTTCTAGTACTGAGATTGGATTACATCTAACTGGGTCGATGGTCACAGGGGACCCATAGGAATCCCCAAACAACCCAGGCTGTTGCCAAGACTATAGGGTGCTCGCCACAAAGCAAGGCCCCATTGTGTAAGACAACATCTGCAGAATTTACTGCAGTGTCCACATAGAGCCTTCATTCCTCGTCCTGGAATCTGATACAGGGACATACTCAGTGTGGTATCAAAATAAAAACATAAACACCAAGACAGTCAAAAACCCTTCATCTATAATGGTGTCCTGCCAGCAAGGTATGCTGGGGCAATGGTGCCACAAAGCTTGGAGGTATAACCAACCAATAACTGATTTGATTTTAGGCCTATTCCACGAGATGGAACCCATGCCCAAAACTGCTTGGGTGACCAAGAACCTGAGACTAGATAGCCCAGAGACCTCTGGTAAAACTAAATACCACTGGTCTAAAAAAAGAAAAACAAAAAAGAAAGAAAAGAAAACTTGTAGTGATAAATGACCCCCAATGACATTGTGCTATACTCATAGATTAGCGCCTTGTTCGGCCATCAGACGTCACGCAGAGGGAGAGAGAGACCTTGGGACACTGGGATGTCTCCATCAAATCCCTTTCCTCTGAGCTCAGGGTAGCCCATGGAAGATGAGCCAGAGTGGACAGAGGCCTAGGAGAGCAAGGGCGTCTAGATGAACATGCTCATATGAACTCACAGAGACAGCAGAAGCAAGCCTGGGGCCCACACCAGTCTGGGGACCACACCAGTCCACACCAGGTCTTCTGACTATACTATGGCTTCCAGTTTAGTGTTTTATGGACTCTCAGTGGCTTTCAAAGCCCTAGCAGCTTTCTGAGAATGCACTTTCCCCACAGGGCTCTGAAGCAGATCAACGAGCACCCACCCAGGGCCATTTCTGATGTCAGTCACACTGTCCTGTATACAATTTCCCACTGTGCTGTGCTGGTCTATGCCTCTGAACCAGCCGTTCTCAACCCATGCACGGGTCATAACCCCTTTGGGGGATCGCAAATCAGACATCCTGCATATCAGGTATTTACATTATTATTCACAACAGTAGCAGAATGACAGTTATAAAGCAGCAATGAAGCAGTTTTATGGTTGGGTGTCACCACAACATCCTCATGTATTAAAGTGGCAGCATTAGGAAGGTTGAGAACTGCTGCTCTAAACCAAGTCATGTGTTGTTCCCTTGGGCTGCCGATTCTAGCACCTGCCTGGCTGCCTGGTAAGTTTCCTCTGTCTATCTGCAGCTTAGCCTGTCTGGGAAGCCTTTCTCAGCCTTTCTGGTTCAAAAATCGCAATTTAAGCAATGCACATGAGGGGCCTAGCAGAGAGTCTTGGACACCCTAGGTACCTGCTAATTGCAAGCCGTTATTATTAGAGTTCTTTCAGGATGTCTGAACAGAGATGTGCGGGTGGGAAGCACTGTACAGATGTGGTTGTACAGATGTGAGTTTGTATACTGAAGAACTGCAGTGCAGAGCACATGACCAAAGGCAGGGAAAGCTGAGGGGGAACAGGGCTGAGGTATTGGGGTGTAGGTGGAGAATGAGGTACATCGTGGGCCATAGACTGTCTCTTGGCAAGGTGCTGCATAAACTTAGGCAGGAAAGCACCTTTTGAGACCCGATTCTTCAGTTACTCATGAAGACTGCAGAGGAGGCAAGTTCTATGTATACTACAATATCACTGTAGTAATATAAAATATAAGAAGAGTATATATTGAGATGGAGAGATGGCTCAGCAGATAAGAGCACTGACTGTTCTTCCAGAGGTCCTGAGTTCACTTCCCAGCAATCACATGGTGGCTCACAACCATCCGTAATGAGACCTGATGCCCTATTCTGGGATGTCTGAAGACAGCTACAGTGTACTTACAGAAAATAAATAAGTTCATTAAAAAAAGAAGACTATATATTTAACATTACCAAATATATAATTAATTAAGGGTTATTTAAAATATGTTGTTCATATAATAGACTTTTTTGGGCTGTGTGTGTGTATATATATATTTTTTCATGTATATTGCCTTAACTAATCACATTTTTTTCTTTTTAACATTTAAAAACATTCTTGAGAGGCTGGTGGGATGGCTCAGTGGTTAAGAGCACTGTCATGCTTCTACAGGACCTGGGTTTAAGTCCCAGGACCCACATGGTGGCTCACAAGTATTTGTAATTCTAGTTCCAGGGCATCTGGAGCCCCATTCTGGCCTCTATCAGCACTACATTCACAGGTGCAAAGCTATGCAAGCAGGCAAAACAAAAAAATTAAAAATATTCTTGAATTTGCTGTCATGTGTAACTAGATTTATCCCACAGCAGTTCTGATTCACAGACTTATCCCCAGTGTCTGGAACGACTTCACTAAGACCGCAATGGACTTAGGCAAACTTCTCAGGGGAGGAGATGATGACAGAGTCGGTGTGACAACTGGGTGGTACCTGAGAAGAGGGGAAGAGTGAGCTCGGGGTACATCCGGGCCAGCTCACACGACAGAAGCGCTAGCGACACACTGTAGAGAGGTGGCAGCGGTCCATGTGTTCCGTACAGAATACTGCCAGGTCTTTGTTCTGCAACCTTTTTGGAGTGCACAAAAAGCTTTGCTTCGAGGATCTACGAGGAGTAAAGAAACAGGTTTTAAAGAGTGTCATCTGGACACCTCAGGAATGCTTGTATTAACATGGCAAGCGTGTTCATCTTCACACTGAATAGGCTAACTGCTCTGTCTGGAGAATACTCTGTGTATGTTTCCTCACAGGAACAGATAACTGCATCCTAAGCCCAAGGATGGAAATTTCCACATGTGTGAATGATACATGCCTGCATGAGCTGCATGGAGACTTCATAAATCTCTCTGTTGGTGTCAGAGGCCTTGAAGAGAACAAGGTTCAGCAGCGTCACTATGTCGAAGGGATAGTTTCTGGGGAAAAGAAGAAAAATACACAGCATGGTTAGAGGACATCCTGCTAGTAAGCAGGACACGTCTGGGTGGCACCTGGATTTGCATCCTCACCAATGACACTGCCCTGTCTTTACTTATTTATGTATCTATTTTGGTTTTTTGAGACAGGGTTTCTCTGTGTAGCCCTGGCTATCCTGGAGCTCACACTGTAGACCAGGCTGGTCTGTCAACTTGACACAAGCTGGAACTATCCCAACAGAGAAAGGAGCCTCCCTTGAGGAAGTACCTTCATGAGATCCAGCTGTAAGGCATTTTCTCAATTAGTGATCAAGGGGAAAGGCCCCTTGTGGGTGGGACCATCTCTGGGCTGGTAGTCTTGGGTTCTATAAGAAAGCAAGCTGAAAGCCGGGCATGGTGGTGCACGCCTTTAATCCCAGCACTTGGGAGGCAGAGGTAGGCGGATTTTTGAGTTCGAGGCCAGCCTGGTCTACAGAGTGAGTTCCAGGACAGCCAGGGCTATACAGAGAAACCCTGTCTCGAAAAACCAAAAAAAAAAAAGCAAGCTGAGCAAGCCAGGGGAAACAAGCCAGTAAAGAACATCCCTCTATGGCCTATGTATCAGCTCCTGCTTCCTGACCTGCTTGACTTACAGTCCTGACTTTCTTTGGTGATGAAAAGCAATGTGGAAGTGTAAGCTGAATAAACCCTTTCCTCCCCAACTTGCTTCTTTCTTGGACTAGAAACTCTGACTAAGACAACAATACATGCTATCAACTACTGAGGTGTTGCTCCAGTCCCTCCATGAAGCTTTTAAAACAAAAACCTCTACTGTGTTCTATTCTCTCCATTGTCCTAATCCATATGCTCTCTCTTAGGAGTAGTTTACACAACTTGGGGAATTTAAACTAATTATGCCAGTACTACACTTACTAAGTTATAGTGCCAAATAGCTTCATGAACTTGCTTGTTATATGATAAGGTCAGTGGCTTTCGAGGCATAATCTCTGGGCTGGGGTGTGACTCAGTGGTCTTTTAGCATACATGAGACCCTGGGCTAAGATGGGTACATGTTCAAATGAGTGTAATATTCAGCATCAAAAGCATTGTGCCTCCTTCCCACATGTTTCTTGAAGTTTCGAGCAGAGGGGATTTTCCTGGGTTTGTGGGCAGCTGGCTTATGGGCTCAGAGTTAACATGTGCTGGGACACTTGTCCACATAGATGCTTTAATTCCTTCAGTGCATTGTTTTTATTATTTTCAAATTTTGCTTCTATGCTCCACTGTGACAGTTTGGGCACTTTGAAGGAAAGACCATATAAGGAATATCTCCTGGTCAAATGGAATTAGCAATGTCATGGAAACTTAAGGCGGCTAGCTTATTTGTGAGGGATACAGAAGCCATTCTGGGCTGTCACACTCTGAAGATAACGGCTGAGCATCGTCTACTCAGCTCTCACATCACAGACAGCAAGTGCCGTCCGTCATCCTTGCCACTGAACACTGACTACGAAAACCTATACCTGTTTCCGCACACAGTTGCTATGGCTTTGAAGCAGCCGGATGCAAGCTGGTAGGATCCTGTGTAACATCGGTCGATGGCCCAATTGAAAAGGTTTATCTGGTCAGGATTAAGTTCCAGTAGCAACATGACGACCTCACAGCCAAGCTGATGAACCTGAGGATGAGGAACAAATAAGCTATTCCTACTTCATCAGAAAATATTCCAGAGAGATCCATATGATCCAACGTAACGAATACAGTTCAGGTGAACAACCTAAGGTGGGGTTAAGTGGGGCTGGACACATTATTTGGGCTGATCTTTGTGCCTATCTTCCTTAAGGGGGCGCAATGCAGCCTTGCCACCAGGATGCAGGCTCCTCTGGACTCTGGGAAGGGAGACTCCATTCCCCTCAGGAGGTAATGTTGCCTGCCTCTTTCCTAAGCCATCTACTCTTTTCTGTAGTTGCAATCAGGCCGAAAAGGAAGGGCCTGGCTTATGTATCTGCTGTATTAATAGTCTGGGTCTGAAATGCCCCCCCACCCCCAGGCTCATGTTTGAACGCTTGGTTCCCAGCTTGGAGGCTCCGGAGCTCTCAGGAGGTGGGGCCTGGCTGGTAGTCTCTAGGGTGTGTCTTTGAAGGTCATACCTAACCCTGGTCTGCTAGCTTTCTCTGCCTGCTTCCAGGCCCACGTCACGTGAACAGATTTAGTCTTACAATCCCACCAGAGTCACCTCTGACAGCCATGTCTTCCCCACAATGATGGACTGGAATGATTTTCTTCTCCCTTAAATTTTCTCCGTAAAATTCAATTTAAATTTTTTAAAATTGTAAATACAATTTTTATAATTTAAAAAACTCCCTTAATAGGTATTTTGTCACAGGAGTGGAAATGTTAGTAATATAATATTCATTGTTATTAAAAATTTCCCCTAGTTAGTTAATTTCTGTATTTTTTTTTTCAGACTTGGTTAAGCTATTTCTTATAGTAACTTCTAGTGGTGAACAGGCTGCAAATTACTGGCCTCCTGTCCTATATATAATGCATCTATATATCTATCTCTATACATGTCACTTCATTTATATTTTAAAGATTTATTTATTTTATATATCTGAGTACACTGTGGCTCTCTTCAGACACACCAGAAGAGGGCATCAGATCCTATTAAAGATGGTTGTGAGCCACCATGTCGTTGCTGGGAACTGAACTCAGGACCTCTGGAAGAGCAGTCAGTGCTCTTACCCACTGAGTCATCTCTCCAGCCCCGTCACTTCATTCTAAGCACAGCTTTATTTACAAACCACAAATGTAATATTTCATCATGTTCCATAGAAAGATACTTTCCAGGCGCCATTGTTATTCACTTCAATCTACTAGCTATCTGGAAGCATATATTGTTTTAAAACTTATTTAATTATGTGTATGTGTATGTTCACAAACACACTCTGTGTTTGTGGGTGATAGAGGAGGCCAGAAGAGGGCACTGGATTCCCTGGAACTGGAGTTAGGGTGGTTGTGAGCTGCCCAGTGCGGGTGCTGGGGACTCAAGTCAGGTCCTCTGCACGAGCAGCACACACTCTTCCGTGCTGCACCTTCTCTCTCCAGCTCCTGGGAAGTACATTTTAATGATATTTTAATTACTCATTCCCAGTTTAATGATTCTGAGCATAAAGGTTGCTTTCAAATTATGTGAACTGTTTTGAGCCTCACTTTACGACTCAGTTTTTGGTCAATTTGGTTAATCGATGCTGTACTTTTGGGCCTGGTACACCCCACTGCAATGTTCCTAAGTACATATCCAAATTTGTGTGACTATGGAGGGAAGGTGGTATGTGCATCATGCTAACCTCAAAAATGTTGAGAAGCAGTGCCTTCCTGACCCATACTTACTCGTAAATCTTGACAAGCCAGAATATTGTCAAGCCACTTATACAGATAGCCATCCGGAGAGAGGCCGACGTTGTCAAAAACAGGGCCACAGCACAGCACTGCCGACATTGCCTGAAATCAGAAACCGTGAAACCTGGAGACGGAAACAGAACAGCAGGTTCCCTGCGTTCTCTGCTTCCTGTGTGGGTGGTGGAGACTGGCAGCTCCCTTTCCCATTGCTGTGAACCCCAGCCTTCCGACGCTGTAGGCAGAAATAAACTCAGTCCTCTATATGCTGCTTTTGGCCATGGTACTTCATCCCCGTAATAGAGAAGTAAGCGACACAAAGTCCACACTGCTTCAGATGGGAAGGTTTTTACAGTGTGGATGTCTAGGATACTATTAGATAAACAGCAAGTGTGGCTGTTGCTTGATCTTTTTTTTCTCCTTCTTAGACTGGAAATTAAGTAGCAACATAGTAACTTCAGGGATAAATAGGCAAAAGAAGAAACACTGGATAAAAGCGGGAACCTGATACAATTTTACATTATGTAATTGTGGGCCCAGATGGTATGCTTACGTATTTACCCACATCTTCAATTATATATTTGGAATTATTGAATTTATATTTACATGTGCATGCATACATCCATTTGAATTTTTATACCCTCCCCCATATTTTTATTGTATTATATTACTTATTTTAACCTTATTTTTAAGGTATGGTTGTTAGCTTAACAAAGGAGACCGCTGATGCTGCTAACCAACCTTTAGAGCACAGTACTGGTATCTCGTTATCTGGTGGTTTCGGTCACTGTACCGATCCAGAGGTGTAAACATGATGCTGAAGGGGCCGGCCCACTGGCTGAACAAGATGAAGAGATGGTGCCGTAGGCTTTGCTGGGGGAAGAGAAATCTTCTGTGATGAACTAGAGAGAATAACACAAAACCAGTGTCTGCTATTAGACTGTTGTTAGTCTATACTAGACTGAATACATAAGGAGAATAACACAAAACCAGTGTCTGCTATTAGACTGTTGTTAGTCTATACTAGACTGAATACATAAGTGTAGCACTACTGAATATTACCCTCGAATTTTGAGGAAAGAGAAAATTTCCTAAAGTTTTTCTTTTTAATTATGCATATATGTGTTTTTCTGTATGTGGGAAAGTGTACACGAGTGCCGGTGCCCACAGAGGCCAGAAGAAGGCACTGGATCACGGGAAACTGGAGTTACAGGTAGATGTGAGCTGCCCGACACAGGTCCTGGGAAGTAAACTTGGGTCCTGTGCAAGGGCAGAAGCTGATCCAACCTCTCCGTCCCCAAGAACCAACTTTATTTTTCTAAGCCGAATTTTGCTTGGAGCTGGGAATAGAACATGGGGCTTTGCGCGTGTTCAGCGCACACTCTCCCAGTGAGCTATACCACCAGCCCAATAACTTCCATTTTCTTTAGTTACATAATCTTGACTTTTAAAATAAATTTCAATACAATTTTTCTTTCTGGATTCTCAACTTTCCTCACATCGAGACCCTCTAACACAGTTCCTCATGTTATGGTGAGCCCCCAATGATTAAAATTATTGTGTGGCTACTCTGTAACTGTAATTTTGCTCCTGTTATGAATTATAATGTAAATATCTAACATGTAGGATATCTGACATTTGACCCCTGTGAAAGGGTCATCTGGAAAGGGAAACTGGAAAAAGGGGTCATGGTGACCCACAGGTTCAGACTGCTGGTCTAACTGATATTTCCACTTAACTTTCGTGTATACAGAATGAATTTTTGTGACTACTGCTCCCTGTTGTTATAGAGCACAGAGTGGAATATAAAATATGCCATTTCAAAAACATGTGCCTCACATTACCAAAGAAATTAAGCTTAAATTGTAGTTTAAGCCCCCTAACAGCTGAGGTGGAGCAGTGCGGTTAATAATGTCAAAACAAGAAAATGGCACATGAAACGGGTTGTTTTTATAATTACTCAGAATTAACAAAGAAACTGCCCTAGAGCTCTATTCAGGCCCCTAGAAATCAGGAGGAGTAGCGGTGGGGGATGGAACTCTTTACCCAGCCCAGAGGAAGGGATGGATTACCTGGAACACACTGGATCAAGTTGGCAACCATGGCACTAAAATGTGCTCGGATGTCTTTAAGAATTTCGACCTCTTTGTCATTTTCAGCTTCTAAAAGCATGCGAGTCAAGTCCACGTATTCCAAGAACAAAGCTCCAAGTGCTAAGGTGTCTCGTTCTAAAGCTCCATTTGTGCTGGAAAGGAAGGGAGACGACGTTAGAACAGAGGAGCAGGTACTTAATGAGGACCACATCGATGGTTGGAATTCACGTGGCAATTTTGGCTTTTATGCACATTATACAGGGGTGGGGGGGGGGGATAAGAAGAAAAGTAAGGAGCTGGGTGGTGGTGGCACATGCCTTTAATCCCAGCACTTGGGAGGCAGAGGTAGGTGGATTTCTAGGTTTGAAGCTAGCCTGGTCTACAAAGTGAGTTCCAGGACAGTCAGGGCTACACAGAGAAATCTTGTCTAAAAAAGAAAAAGAAAAAGAAGAAAAAGAAGAAAAAGAAGAAAAAGAAGAAAAAGAAGAAGAAGAAGAAGAAGAAGAAGAAGAAGAAGAAGAAGAAGAAGAAGAAGAAGAAGAAGAAGAAGAAGAAGAAGAAAGGTAAGGGTGGCTTGCCTTATATATATATTTAAAAGAACAAGAAGTAGAAGAAGATGCTTCAGCAAGGGGTGGCTGGGTGGGAAGCGCTCAGTCATTTAACCTCACCTGTCACTTATCACGCCAGCGTCCGCCAGAAGTTCGAATATCCGAAGCAGCTGAAGCCTCAGCAAATCTCTCCTTTCTCGGCGCTTCTTGTTCTGCGTGGAAAGCCACTTACGGTTATGGATAATACAATTTGAACTTTACGGCCTAATTTAGTATTTTCAAGTTTTCTAAGCGTAAAAGGGAAGCACTGCCCTTTCTTCCTAAGAGGTGGGGAAAATGCCAGTTATTACAGGCTTTAAGGAAAACATCATCAGTAAACCCCTAAGAATTCATGAGGTGGGAGTGTTGAGTAGCATGCCAGGTGCCAAGGCACCAGGGTCAGCTGAAAGGCTGAGCATCAGGGAGCGACTGGAACGGACTCCAGATGCTGACAATTCCCAGACTGCTCAGGGAGTGCATGCTATTTGATCTCCAGATTGCTAAACTTCTGCTTCTTCTTTTTTATAATATTTATTTTATGCATATAGATGTTTTGCCTACATGTATGTGTACCTTGTGTGTGCAGTGCTCATGGAAGCCAGAAGAGGGTGTCTGAGTCCCTAGAACTGAAGCTGGGGATGCTTCGAGCCACCCGGGGCCTCTGCAAGAGCAGCCAGTGCTCTCAAGAGCTGAGCTCTTCCCCAGCCCCAGATTGTTGCTGTTTCTTGTATCATATTTATGGGAAAGTTTCTTTTTTAATCTTGTTATTTTTTCAATCTTGGTGCATTGTAAGAGAATTCTGGTCTCCTCGATCCTGGCTTGTTAATAAAGACGGCAACAAAGCCAAGCAAACTAAAAACCAAAATTAGATTTTGACTTAGATCTTTTGCAAAACTAAAAACATGTGATTACTTGAGTTGTTTTTGCATTTGTGCATTTAGAAAATTCATTAAGACACTAATTATTTGACTACTGGAAATCTAATGTACTATAACAAGGATCACTGTTAGGAACAGGTTGGGGTGTTTGTATTCTTTAGGGGATGACAAAGCTGACTTAAAATTCACACCACTGTCCAAATGAGTCAGGCCCTCATGATGGAGATTCCAAACCTTACCTCTGGTCTTCTCTCTAGAGCCTCCTTCATTAATGGATGGAGTTCTTCAACCAATTCTCTACAGAGGGAAAAGGTCATATTTGAAATTTGTTGTTATTGATATAAGACTTTTCACCAACATATCCATTCCAGCCTAAATAACGTAATTATTTCACTTGGCTACCAACAAAAACCTCTGGTGACATGCATGGGTGTTGCCCTACACAGACAGTATTTGTCCTCATTCTGATGCTGTGCATATGTACTGAGCAGAACACCGTATCTGAACAACGACACAGGATTTCCCAAGTGTTTACTAGATGCAGGGAGCTTCAGGACTGGCTTTCAGAAACTGAAAATAATTATAAATTGAGTCTCTACCCTCAAATAAACCTGTCAGTCCAATCAGAAGGAAGGAGAGGATCAATATTGAACTACCTTAGAGATATGCTCAGGAGACTGACACATATGAGATTTAAAACATGAAACCTGTGTTTCAGAATAATTACACTTATGTTATCTGATAGACGCAAATTATAGCAAGGGACAAAATATCACAGTTTTTGTTAAAACCTTTCCTATGTAGCAAAAATGTTTTGATAACATTAATATATATCGTATTACCTCTCTCTGTGTTATATATTGTGTTGGTCTGAATAGGTATGGCCCCCAAAGACTCATGTGTTTGACTGCTTGGCTCATAGGAGGTGGCACTATTGGGAGGTGTGGCCTTGTTGGAGGAAGCGTGTCACTGTGGAGGTGGGCTTTGTGGCACTATTGGGAGGTGTGGCCTTGTTGGAGGAAGCGTGTCACTGTGGGGGCGGGCTTTGAGGTCTTAGGTGCTCAAGTCAGGCCTAGTGTAGCAGTCTCTTTTTGCTGCTTGTCTGTGGATCCAGATGTAGAACTCTCAGCTTCTCCTCCAGCACCATGTCTGTCTGCATGCTGTCTGGCTTCCTGTCATGATGATAATGAACTAAACCTCTGAACTGTAAGCCAGCCCCAATTAAATGTTTCCTTTATAAGAGTTGCCATGTTCAAAGTGTCTCTTCACAAAAATAGAAATCCTAACTAAGACATATCTGTATTTTATATATGCATTATATGTATACACCTATATATACTGTATATATTTTACATGTGTATTCTATCTATCTATCTATCTATCTATCTATCTATCTATCTATCTATCTATCTTTTGTGTATATGCATTACACATACACACACACACACACACACACATACACACACACACACACACACGGTTCTCATCTGCCCTCCAAGACTCCAACTATCATTTATACTTGTTATAAATTATCTTCTTCGGGAAATAATTTCTGAATTGCCTGTTTAAACAGATGTGAGATCTAAACTCGCAGCTAGAAAAGTTTGGAAATTCCACAGTATACCTCTACCACTCTCCAGGGAACCAGGAAGGCTTATGGGAATCTACTCTGAACTGATAGAGAAAAATCTGAGGTTTTTGTCTTGATTGCTCTAATAATTTATCAAAAAAAACCCCCCATTTAATAATATATCATGTTAATAGCACTAAAATATCAGAATGTAGCATAATACCAAATATTATATATACACTAATATGTTATTAATATGTAATTAATTGTTTTAAAAACTTTAAAAAAATTACTTGTACTTATATGTGTATGTGTTTTATCTGCATGCACAGCTGCACACAACATACATGCAGTACCCATGGAGGCCAGAGAAGGGCAGTGGGAATTGAACCTGGGTCCTCTGCAACAGCAAACAGTGTTTTTAACCACTGAGTTACTGGTGCAGCTGTTCAACCCGAGGCTCGTGGAGATGTTTTAGACTCCTGCAAATTGGTTAGCTGGATGGATAGCAGCATCTACCTCCAGGATCACAGAGAGAGGGCGAGCTATACAAGGGGATTCAGGAACTGTGAGTTATCTTTTTAAAGCAGATCTAAATAATTAATGAATGGCTAAATGTTGGTTAATTGGTGCTCTTGTAATGAGAACTTGTAGTTCCTAGTTATTTTCAGGGTGAGATGTTAGAGAGTCCGCTTTCCTGACTCTGTTTAATAAGTGTTGCCCCCGTCCTCCTCAGATATGTGACTATAAAACCACTTAGAAGTACAAAATGCTTTCACACTCTCTCCTTGTTTTGGTATTGTAGCCTCTCAAAAGTCTGGTTAACTGGGGATGGATAGGGAATTATCTTACGTACAGTTACCCAGGTCAAAGCTTGCAAATGCAATAAAATTTGAGGGTTAAAAAGAAAGGCTGATTACCTGCACATCAAACAAAGGCAACAAGAAAACCATGCACAGCCCACTGGTACCCCAGCACCCGCCAGCACCCGCCAGCACCCGCCGGCACCTGGCACCCCCAAGCTTGAGTTAAGAGAAACAGCTATAATTGCAGCAACATGTATGATTTTGAAGAATGTACTGGGACAGTCATACCTGAAAACAAGGGAATTTGTTCTTCCAAATCCTAAAACAAGGGACTCTGTGATTTCAATGCTTTCCAGCCTCATCAAAGGCACCAACTGCTTCAGCAGGACGCCCACCGACGGTGTGCCGATGGCCTGGAACGAGGGTATTCGAAGTGACAAAGAGGTAACGCAGTAACTAAGCAATAACAGGTGACTGAGTCACATCCCAAGACACTGCCATCATTTCAGGGAAAAATAAAAATTAAAACAAACAAACAAACATATTTAACATAGTATAATTATTTTCTACCTGGGATATAAGTCCTAAAGAAAACTCTGCCCCTTTCTTTTTTAAACTATTTAAGTCAACAAAACTATCATTGAATAAAGTTGTGGTTTTCAATTGGTGAAGAAGGAAACAGCACCGAGTGGACAGGCCCAGCCTCGAGGCACTGAACACACTAGTGGCAAGCTTCCTTATCTATCTCTCAGTCTTCCGTTCCACACTTGCAGGGGAGGGGCAAAAAATTATCCCAGAAGATGCTCAATGGAATCTGGAAATGTGGCAGATGAGAAGTCAGACTCCACCCTACTGCAGATGGTAGGCACAGCGTGATTTGCACTGGGAATGAACACTACACGCACAAGCTAAAAAACAACCCTTACAGAATAATTCCCCTGAAGCATGTCATGTCACCTTGTTATCGTAGCTCACTGTACCGTCGGGAGTCGTTGCCATTATCTCTGGAGTGGATGCTCGTAAGTGTCCTGGGCTCATAATACTGGGTTTGGCAACTCCGAAACAGAGAATGAGGTAATTTCTCCACAAGGTAACATAGTTGTCTCCGCTGCTTGCTGTGCTGGTTTTCTTGGCGTTGACTGGGCTGCTATAGATGTGGAGGCAAACAAAGGTAAAACTAAATTCCTGATTTTATGGTTTGATTTTTATTTTTAAGTGTGTGTGTGTGTGTGTGTGTGTGTGTGTGTGTATACAGGAGTGCAGGTGCCTATGGTGACCACAAGAGGACAGCAGATCCCCATGGAGCTGGAGTTATAGGCAGCTGTGAGCCATTTAACCCACTTAGCTTAGGTGCTGGGAACTGAACTTGGGTCCTCTGTGAGAACAGTGTGTGCAACTGTCTCTCCAATTCTTGATTTTGAATATGAGTTTTAGGGGTTCTGTTTGAGCTAGGATCTCACTATACAGGCCTTTCTGTATATAGCCTGGCTGGTCTTGATCCTGTAGCGATCCTTCTATCTCAGCCTCTTGAGTGTTAGAATTGTAAGCATATATTATTATGCTGGGCTGTAAATATCACTTCTTAAATAAAGATCATTAGGAGGGCTCAAGAAATTAGGCAGCTGCCCATCAAGGATGAGAGGATGCACAGAAGAATTTTAAAGGTCTCTCTGTATTAAGAGCCAGAGCTTTCCTAGTATACTTAGTCATATTGTAGTCATATTGATTATTAAAGAAAAAGAAAAAAACCCAACCCTGTTCTAGACAGAATATTTTTATCTCTACTATGTATTAAGAATGCTATAGCAGGAATTTTTTAAAAATTAGAAGATTATGGTAGCCTAACCTCTTACGGGGAATGAAAATGTAAGAGAGACAATCATAAGCACTTGAAGCACACGGGCACCTTACTTTGGGTCTACCAGCGGCATCACGGACTGCAGCCGGGTGAAGGCGTAAGGCCAGGCATAGCTGAGGGCTGTGGGGCAATGCTTCGGCAAGTTTTCCTGCCGGAGGAAGCTGAAGAGGCACAGGACCCAGGGGTCTTTGACAGATTGCGCGAAGATCCAGACGTGGGAGGGGCTCTTCACATCGTAATGGCTGTTGACCAGGACCGCGTTCCATTCCACCAACCACTGGAGATCCACATTGTGGGTCGGAGGTAGTGTTGCCTGAGGGCAAGAAGCGGGCAATCAAATGTAATCAGGCTTGGCAGACTTTACCAGGGCTCGACCTGCCGCCCCTGTTTTCACAGTGCCTTTCCGGACCTCCAATGCCATGGACCAGCTTTGGATCTGGGACACCCATCACATTTAACAAACACCTGTCCGTGTCAGCTGTGCCCCTCTGCCAGCCATAGCAGCAGTAAGTGTGACTTTCAACTATTACAATCATTTTCAATGTTGTTGTTGCTTTTTGAGACAAGGAAGCACGATGTAGCTTTTGCAGGCCTGTAATTTGTTATGGAAACTAGGTGGGCCTTGAGCTCAGGAAGATCCACCTGCCTCTGCCTCCCAAGAGTGGGAGATTAAAAGTGTGAACCACCAGGCCTAGCAATAATCATATTTAAAAGTTTTGAAGTCAGAGGATGGTCACCAAACATTTATGTGATGATATATGATATTAGTTAATTTAAACATGACCACAGATTTATGCTTTTCTAAAATTTGTTTTTATTTTATGGATATAAATGTTAGGCCCGCACATATGCCTGTGTGCCTGGTGCCTGTGGAGGCCAGAAGAGGGCAATGAATTTCCAGGAGCTAGAGTTACAGCTGGTGTCTTAGTCAGGGTTTCTATTCCTGCACAAAACATCATGACCAAGAAGCAAGTTGGGGAGGAAAGGGTTTATTCAGCTTACACTTCCAAACTGCTGTTCATCCCTAAAGGAGTTCAGGACTGGAACTCAAACAGGTCAGGAAGCAGGAGCTGATGCAGAAGCCATGGAGGGATGTTCCTTACTGGCTTGCTTCCCCTGGCTTGCTCAGCTTGCTCTCTTATAAAACCCAAGACTGTCAGCCCAGAGCTGGTACCACCTACAATGGGCCCTCCCCATTGATCACTAATTGAGAAAATGCCTTCCAGCTGGATCTCATGGAGGCATTTCCTCAAGGGAAGCTCCTTTCTCTGTGATAACTCCATCTTGTGTCAAGTTGACACACAAAGCCAGCCTGCACAGCCACCATGTGGGTGCTGAGAATCCATGAACTTCTGGAAGTAAGTGTTCCTCACCATGGAGCAATCTCCCTAACGGGCAACCCATGTGTAGGATCCATAAATGTGCCTGTGCTCCTGTGATTTGTTTGTGTGATGTGTACGTGGCGTTTTCAACTTTACTTGCACTGAAACACCTTGCCTGGACTTTAGAAACACCTGAACACTTACTTTCCCTTTTATGAAGGGATTCCACCAATGATTTTTTTTTTTTTTTTTTTTTTTTGGTTTTTCGAGACAGGGTTTCTCTGTATAGCCCCGGCTGTCCTGGAACTCACTCTGTAGACCAGGCTGGCCTCGAACTCAAAAATCCGCCTGCCTCTGCCTCACAAGTGCTGGGATTAAAGGCGTGAGCCACCACCGCCCGGCTTCCACTGATGAATTTTTAAGAGGAGATGCCTAATCTGTCCCTATGATATCAAGCCAATGTATTTCAAAACTTCTTTTAAAATATATAAGTATGAATTGATAAGTTCTCTCACTTTATTGTCTAAGTATCCACATCAATATTTAGGCAAATACCAATTTTCAAACAGCATATCCATTGTTCCAAAGCAGGGGTGGTATGGGGGGATGCTTGCCCTTTTGTTAGGTATGTATGTATGTATGTATGTATGTATGTATGTATTATGTATTTATTTATATTTTTTGAGGCAGGGTTTCTCGGTGTAGCCCTGGCTGTCTTGGAACTCACTCTGTAGACCAGGCTGGCCTCAAATTCAGAGATTCTCCTGCCTCTGACTCCTGAGTGCTGGGATTAAAGACATGTGCCAAGACTGCGAGACATTAACTAGGCATTTATTAAGTGTTCTGTTTCATCTGCTAGGGTGATGAACTCCCCTGGGTAAATGTTACGGATCTCTCTGGCCTTCATAAGTCACTGGGCTGGAAGGGGCAGAACTGTACTTTCAGAGCCAGAGAGATGACATCCTATCAAGCAGTCTCCCTAAACCTGGGTTCTGGGGACATCACTGACTCTAGAGACAGATGTCTCCTGCATTCATGACTAAGCAGCTGTAAGTGATCTCTCCTGATATTCTTTGTAAATCAGATAAGATAATGGATACAGAAATCCAACACCTGTGCGTGCTCATTTGCTGAACAGAGTGCAGGATGCTGACCTGGTGACCTGCTTAGGATCTGAGTCTAGCAAATACATAAAATGAGGATATATAACAGTTATCTATAGGAAAGGCAGATATGCACGTATAAGAATTATAGGAGCCCTTCCACTTCAGGTTCCGACAACTGTAATGTAAGAGAACATATACATTTTTATTCTGACTGTGCCCGGCCAATGGCCTTAGTGATTATCGTGACTGTGATTGCCAAAAATTAGCATTTTGTGTTCTGTGTCATGAAAGTCTACGGAAAGTTTACAGATTCCACAATGCAGTCATTTGCATATGTGACAGGCATCTGTGCTAGGCACCTGCTAAGTGTGTTTTTTAGTGACCCCCCACCCCCCAGACTTCCCTGCCTGTTTGTGGAGCTGGAATGGATCTAAGTCTGCTCACTGGACTTTTCTGTTTTAAAGGATGGATAGCTAAGCTGGGTAGTGGAGGCACATGCCTTCCCAGCCACTGGGGAGGCAGAGGCAGGAGGATGTCTGTGAGCTTATGCAGCTAGAGGCTTACATTTAGCTAGTACTATGGTAAAAATCTGCCATGTTCTAAATACTTGTCATCTTAGGTTGTAGATCTTTTCTTTTCCTTCCTTCCTTCCTTCCTTCCTTCCTTCCTTCCTTCCTTCCTTCTTCCTTCCTTCCTTCCTTCCTTTCTTTCTTTCTTTCTTTCTTTCTTTCTTTCTTTCTTTCTTTCTTTCTTTCTTTCTTTCTTTCTTTCTTTCTTTCTTTCTTTCTTTCTTTCTTTCTGACAAGGTCTCACTATATAGAGCAGGGTGGCCTAGAACTCAGAGATTCACTTGCCTCTGCTTCCCAAGTGCTGTGGTTAAAGGCATTTGCACCACACACCACAAGGCTCAAGGTTCCATTCCTAGTTTTAGGAATAGTTTAGTCTAGTTTTAGGTTTCTTAAGGGTCACCGGGGCCTTTGATCCCAGCACACAGGAGGCAGAGGCAGGGAGATCTCCAAGTTCTAGGCCAGCCTAGTCTACAGAGCAAGTTCCAGGTTAGCTAGGGCTACACAGAGAAACCTACCTTGAAAAACAAAGTGTTGTGCCCTGAGCTAACCCCTAGCTTAATGCTTTTGAGTTTTAATAACTGTGAGGGTCAAAGGTACCAAAAATAAAACCATCTTGGGAACTATAAAGTAACACATAAGTAGAACTTACATATCAAGACTGCTGTAATACAAAATATTAAGTACAAAATTAAACAAAGATTTTGTATTAAAAACAACAATTTAAGGCTAGTTATTTTTCTTAAAAAATCTGGAGTGATTTTTTTTTTGGTTTTTGAGACAGGGTTTCTCTGTATAGCCCTGGCTGTCCTGGAACTCACTTTGTAGACCAGGCTGGCCTCAAACTCAGAAATCCACCTGCCTATGACTCCCGAGTGCTGGGATTAAAGGTGTGCGCCACCATGCCTGGTGATTTTTTTTTTTTTTTTGAAATTGAAGTTTTCAAAAATATTATCTGTATTTCTAAAGTTCAAATTTTGTATGGAATTTTTTTCAGACATGTCCTGTGCTATTATTTGGAAAGCTAATCTTGCTTTCTTAGGTATCTGGGCTCAGGTTATTAATCTGCCCTGAGAGGCTTGAGCTCACACACAGGGCTTTTATTTGGCTCTGTTTTAAGAGATGGGCTCAGGACTTATAACTGACATCAGATAGCGTTGGGGACCACATGTCTGCTTACCGAATCTGAAACTGCCACATGAATGAAGCTTTCAAGAATGGAAGAACTCAGCTGATCCATGACATCAATCATTGGCCTGTCATCGTCCTGTACAAAGGAGGAGCCAGTTACACCCCATGGGAAACATGTCCTTCCCACCATCCCCACAGCCTTCATCCCAGGACATGAAGCAGAGCAGCCTGCCAGACGGTGATAACGGTTTTCTCACAGACACAGGAAAGAGAAGGCAGGGACTAAAAAAACCCTTTGGTCCCAAGGATAGACAGACTTTCGATTTCCAGCACAAGATAATTAAAGCTCCAGTTTCAAACATTTGCACGTACACCAGAATCTAAATGCCAGCACTGTATATTAGTCACAGAGACTCTCATGCCTCTGGGATAAGCTTAAGGAGCAGGAGCCCTGCCTGCAGGAACATACCTCGCTGGGACACTAAAATGATCTTATTTGAGGTCACTGGCTTACCGGGATAACTGACAACGTGGCCTGTGATTGAATTTTAGTCCAAAGAAAACACACAGTAGACAACCCCCGTACCCGTGCTTCCCATGTGCAGCACAGCCTTGCCTCTTATCTTGGGAGGCCACATTTTCTTCTGCCACCATCGAAATCAAGGTGTTTGTTTTGGCATCGTGATGTTTTAAAGAAGATGTATTACTTTTTCTAGTTTATTCTCTACATTTAGCAGCTTCTTAATTAGATGTATGTCAGATGCTGAGAGGAATGGTCCACAACCAAATTAATCTTGAAATTCTTGGTAAATTAGGGTCATTTAGGAAATTAGAAGTGGTCTCTTCTGTCACTGTCAGAATATAGGATTTGCCTCTACTAGATTAAGGAAGCCATTGTGCCCATAAGTCTCAACAATATGGTTACACTGTGACAATACCAGCTGATAGTCCAGTGTGGCTGGGGAAGTCCCACAAGGCCCCTCCCCTGGTGGAGAGCTACAGGCAGTTAATGGCTGTTGAGAAAGATAATTAGTCTTCTCCATACAGAAGTCTCCCATAGGTTATCTGATCCTAAGCGGTCAGCCCTAAGCACATGCATATAAGCACTACTAAATGGACTCAGCAGGCTGGACTTTCACACTATATATATTATATGTGTGTGTGTGTGTGTGTGTGTGTGTGTGTGTGTGTGTGTGTGTTTAAAAAGAGGAGATAGTGAAATTGAGGGAGTATGGATTGGAGCCAAGAGAGTGTTGTATGGAAATACAGTATGAAATTTGGAAATAAAGTTAAAAAAAAAAAAGAAGCAGCAGAAAGGACCCAGGTTTAGATCCCAGCACCCACAAGGCAGCTCACGACTGCCTGCAACTCCAGTGCCAGCAGATTTAACAACTTCTGGCTCGCAAGGACCTTGAATGTACATGGTACATGTGCTTGGGTGGAAAATACTTGTGCAC
Source organism: Mus minutoides (assembly GCA_902729485.2). Lineage (NCBI taxonomy): Eukaryota > Metazoa > Chordata > Mammalia > Rodentia > Muridae > Mus > Mus minutoides. The sequence continues at coordinate 1,693,526 of LR749638.1, read as the reverse complement.
ATAAAATAACAAGAAATGTAATCTTAAAAGGTGGTTTACTTAAGATTTTAAAAAAGAATTCTGTTATAGCCTGGGAATGCATGTCTTTAATCCCAGAATTTAGGAAGCTGAGCCAGAGTTCAAGGCCTGCTGGGTCTACAGAGCTCCAGACCTTGTCCTCAAAACAAAATAAAGCAAAAACAGATAAACAAACCAAACGAAACAATAGCCACTATCTAATTAAAGACCCAACAATGTATCAGCAACAAAGTCCTTGCCCTACACACAGTAGGTTCCCTCAATAGTACTGTGTTATTTCTAGTTTTTGATCCAAGGGAGACTCCTGGAGAACACCCTGTACCTCGGGCTGACCCAGGGCCAGGAAGAGAGCTCGGATCTCCTTGAGTATCAGCACCGACAGCTTTCGTGTGGCCACCTGGAAGCTGCAGAGCAAGACAAGAGCAAAGCCTTCCACAGCATGGAGGACACTGCAGTGCGGGCCTCGTTCTGACTGCATCCGGTGGCTGGAGCCGTTGGGAATGAGCTGTCATGCAAGAAGAACATTCCAGGGTCAGCAAGATAACAAGGGAGAAATATAGGCTTTCTGCATATTTGGCTTTATAAAATTAAATCGAAACAGCTTAGAGACAGAGTGTGTGAAACTATTATTATTCATGAGATCTCCGGATTCCCTTTTTGCCTCTCGGATCAATCAATGGGTGCTTTGTGATAAAACCAGCCGTCTGTTACCTCTGATGGAAAATGACTGTTCAAGGGCTGTTCGTAGAGAGGAGACGAATCTTGCCTCTCCGTCCACACCATTTAGGATTATGCTACAGCCAAGATCAAAGTGGTTTAATTTATTTTCACTCAAGTTTCTACAGACAAAAGACACTATTAAGTTAGATTTTTCAAAATTTTTACTTTCTAATTGATACTAGTGTATGTATGTATGTACCATGAATGTATGTACATACACACGTATTTGGTGGTACCGGTATATATGTGTGTTTGGATTCAGACCCTGGGAAAAGGGACTGAGGTGTGTATTTTACATATCAAAGCAGATCTGGCCTTCAGGTCCTCCCAGCATACCTCGGTCCCTACATGGCATACCCCGCCCCAGCTCTGAACCTTCCAGCCCAGGGGCTGGGCTGCCACCCCCAAGAGGCTCTCCCCTATATGTAATTCAGACATTTTTGCCTTTTCCTTTCTCCCCTTCTCTCTCCTCCTTTCTCTGTGATTATACCTTTTTTCTTTTTCTCTTCCCTCTCCCCTCCCTTGGTGACTTCCCTGGCCTAGGTCCTTGAGGCCAGTGGACTCACTGGAGAGCAGATTCCTAACAAATCTGCATTTAATATACTCTAATCTGGCTTGAATTGGCTCATTCCACCAGCAGAGAAATAACCTACCAATGTGTACTGAGAATATTGAACCTAGGGCATCCCATATGTTAGGCAAGTTCTCTCCCCTCCAGTGCCAGCTCAAGCCCAAAGCTGGAGTTTTTCCCAAGAGAATTTAGGTTTTGTTTCTGTTTTTTAAGGCAGGGAGAGGTCACTGTTGTTAATTTGTATTTTTTTTTTTTTTTTTGGTTTTTCGAGACAGGGTTTCTCTGTGCAGCCCTGGCTGTCCTGGAACGCACTTTGTAGACCAGGCTGGCCTCGAACTCAGAAATCCGCCTGCCTCTGCCTCCCGAGTGCTGGGATTAAAGGCGTGCACCACCACGCCCGGCTTGTATTTTTTTTTTTTTTTTAAAAAACAACTTTAAAAAGGCTTCTATTAGTTTTTAGTAACTGGCTTCCACCTGTCTCTACATATGTGTGCATGAGTGGAGAAAGAAGGCCAGCAGAGGGCATCAGTGCCTGTGGAGCTGGAGTTACAGGCAGAGTGAGCTACCTGATTGGGGAACCTAACGAGGCTCCTTTGGGAGAGCGGCTGGTACACAGAACTGCTGAGCTACCCCTCAGCCCCCTTTTCTGTATTTTTTTGGGGGCAGGGTCTCACTATGCAGCTCAGACTAACCTAGAATTCCTGATCTTCCCCCCCCCGCCCCCCGCCCCCCCGCCTCTAAGTGCTGGGATTATAAGGATAAACCAACACTAACTTACATTTTCTTAGGTAGGAGCTATTCTAAGTTTTGCATGTTTACAGGACGGGTTCTGGAAGTTTCCAAACAACAATCACGTGACCCTCAAGCAAAGGCAACTAAGAGGCTAGGCCAGGTGCTACCTCCGTTCCCTTCTTCAAAGCAATTTGGGCTTCCTGTTTTTCAATCAGTTAGTCTTTTATTCATGTAGCACATGGCAACCCAAACACCACCCTCGCTTTTCACTGGGCGCTGCTATGCTGCCCATCACTGGGTGCTGCTATGCTGCCCAGAGTCTCCGCAGGTCTCTGAGCCTCCAAAGATACTGTCCCTCCAGACCAGAGATCCACATGGCCACTGCCAGCTCACCATGTGTTTCTGAGACCCTGGTCCCTTTCTATGCACGCGCCAGATTGCTAGCAATCATTTTACCATTCACTAGTGACCAAGAAACCTGAAGATTGCATTTTCATCTGTGCAGATACAGGGTGAAGCAATAAATGTTAACTCAGAAAAAACACCCCTGGTGGACAGCTAACTGCTGGATCTCTCCCTGTCTGTCTCTATGCCACAATTTCCACCCCTTACATGGCCTTGTTGGAGTTAACAAGTCCAACCTTACGGAATGCTGCATCCTATGTTTCTTGGTCACAACATGGCTGGTGGAAGAACTAAGGACCAGCATCACAGGTAGGACCGAGGCATCGGGAAGGAAGAACTCTAAAGGTTCCCTAGGCTGCCTCGGTATGTGTGTGTGTGTGTTTATGTATGTGTGTGTACATGTATATATGTGTGTGTGCATGTAGGTATATATCTGTGTATATATGTGTGTGTTTGTGTGTATGTGTGTATATGTGCTTCTGTGAATATGTGTGTGTTTGTATGTTTGTGTATGTATGTATGTATGTATGTATGTATGTATGTGTGTATATGTGTGTTTATGTATGTGTGTATGTGTTTGTGTGTACATGAGTGTGTGTGTGTATTACATAAAAAGATGCACATAATCACCTCTGAGTTTCTGATCTTATTAGCTTGTTCATAGACTCTTCCCTGTGTCTGTATGACCAGTTTCCACTGGGTGAGCAACTGCAAAAGCAACTTTAGGGAGGAGTCCAGGAGGGTGTGATGCATGTCATTTACTTCCCGGAGCAGGAAGTTTGTGAAGCCGAACAGGACGTCTTCCCTCCAGTCAGAGAAGTCGACCAGTAGTCCCTGAAGAGAATTCTGTGCAATGTGGCGCAGTTCGTCATCCATATGAATAGAGAGCCTGGGAAAAGAAAGGCACAAGATCGCTGACTTGGTTCCATTTTCTTCTACGTGGAAGAAAGGATATGTCTTGCACGTGGAGAGTCCTTTTTGGTACCCGCAAGCCAAACCAGGCAGGCTCTAGCACTCAGACACGAATGCAGAACTGCTTAGGGACTGACCACGATGCTAAGACAATCTATCTCTATAGCCTCCAGGAAGCCTGCTGGGTAAGCCTTCTCAGACTCAGCCATTAGTAATTGGTTGAACATATCGAAGCAGGCATATAAGAGCTGGTCAGCCTCCTTCCACACTCTACTACCGGTCTGCAGTTTGTGTGTCTGCTGTATTTATCGATCACCACAAGTGCTGCATGGCGGGCCTGCAGCGGCTATGTGGAGACATGTCCTTGAAACCCTTACTGAGGGCTCAGCCAGTAAGGGACGAGAGCCTGAAGCAACACTAGTCTTGCTTTTCCAATTATGAAGAACCCACGTTTTCTGGTAAAATGCACTATGAAGTAACTGTGAAGTGTGTAGTTCCCTCTTCTGGCAGGCTGTAGATATTGTATTGAGTCAGCTTATCACCTCTTCACTGGACTTTGGGGTGCAGGGTGATGCACTTCCTGTATGCAACTCAATCCCACATTTCATGTACGTGGCTCACTACACCTTCAGGTCCTGACCCTGGGGGGGGGGGGGCATCTGAAGAGGCTCATTTTTTCAGGGCCCAAAGGACCCAGCCTATGGGTGGGTCGCAGGCTCCTTACCTCCCTCTGAGACACCCTCTGACTCCCCTTTGAAGTTTATAAAAAAGCCTTTTTCATGAGCTTCCGATAAAGCCTGGCCATTTTTCTTGAGCTTTCAAGAATATTTATTTGTTCTTTTCCCTTCTCAAAAACAGTGCTCCCGGCTTTGGGCTTTGTAAGAATGTATACAATAATAAACAGGATGCTATAAATAGCTCAGACATTCCAAGTATGTCTAACGATTCCCTCCCCGAATGTCTGGCACCACAGCCTGCAGACTCCCGCATCCTCGGGATTAGGCTGTCAAGGTGGTTTCAGAGGTTAAAAGCCTTCCATGCAGTCCCACAGCAAAGCAGTGTTAGACACTCTCCCAGAATCCTCCACGTTATCTACAAAGCCTGGCATTTCTAGAGCTTCAGTGCAGGCAATCAGCAGCTAGATCTCAGAGTAAAGCCAATGTCCCTCCCACCCTACACTGATAACTAGCTCTTTCCCACGGACCTTCCTCTGACTAACCAGGGTGTAGACGCCACAGTGCTATTTGGTCCTCAGAGACAGGTGGCACCCTTCCAAGATTACCAAATTTTTACCAAGGGAGGAAAGGTATGCTGGGGGTTTAATTAATTTGCCTAGACCACACAGGCAGTAAAATAGCAAGCCAAGATACCAAGCTCAAACTTTCTAGAAAATTCCGCCATCTTTCCTGTACTGCTTCCTGTCTCTCAGGCAGCAGCACTGTATCCTCTGGTGGTCATAGTCATATCCTCGTCTCCCCATGCCCTGCTTCTCATTGTCAGCCTGTCTACTGCTGCCCACAGCAACAGTACCTCCTTTGTGTTTCAGGGCCATTCTGGAATTTGCCCAGAGATTTCCCCTTATTCTCAGCCTCTGCTCTGGAGAGGAGAGTGTTTGAGTGGCTGACCCTCAAGGGATCCCAAACTCTTCCTTCCTTCCACACCGGCTTCTCCTGCAGATCAGCATGTTCTGTTATTTGCCCTTTGTTCCTTCATGGGTCTCCTTGGAATTGGATGCTCATCTCAGTTCAGGTCCACCCCACCCCCTGCCCCCACTCTGCCTCAGTGTCCCTGATTGGGGGGGGGGGCTTAAGGAAAGCTCAGGCTGTTTGTTGTCTAAACCTTATACAATTCTGGAGGGGCTGGGGATTAAACCCAGAGCCTCAAGTCACCGAGGCAAACTTTTCAGGCTGTGTTCTGTCACTAGCCCGTGTCCTTCCTTAAGTGTGCTCTGATCATGGAATAGAGGGAAGGATCCATGGACTGAAGGTTGACCGTGAGAGCAGCAGGCAGGTAATGGCTAACATGACGAAGGCTAACGAGCGACAAGTGAGGAGGGAAGGCTTGCTCAGACGACACCAAGACTGAGGAGCACGGTTCTGAAGGTCACAGATTGTCAGAATCATCCCATGCCTGATGTGTGGGAAGAGGGTCGGGATGGTCTTAGGCAATAAATGTCACTGCGCAAAGGCCAGAGAGGGTGCTCTCTGGCTATCATGCAGTAGACAGTTAAGAAAAAGATGCATGGCGCATAGCCTAGGCTGATCCCCTCGCTAGCCTGTGGGCCTTGTCCCATCGGAAGCTAAATAAATAAACTGAAGCTTGCTGCCATCGGACAGAGCCTCCTCAGGCTTCGGGTATCCCTAGGGGGTTAGGCACTAATATCTTTCTCTCTTCTCTGGGCTTTCTTTTTGTGCCACTGTCATCAGATTAACATATCTAAAATGGCATTTTGAAACTTACATTTATGGGGGACGAAGCACCTCAGTGGATACGAATATTGGATTTTTTTTTCAGAGAATTTGAGTTTGATTCTGAGCACCCACATGATTATGTATGTATGTTTTGTCTACATGTATGATCATGTGCCATGTGAGTGCCTGGGGTATTCAGATAAGGGTATCAGATCCCCTGGAATTGGAGTTACAGACGGCTGTGAGCTGCCATGTGGGTGCTGGGAACTGAACTGGAGTCCTCTGGTCAGTACTCTTAACCACAGAGCTTAACTCTCCAAGCTAAATCAAATACTATTTAAAATTACGTTTATTATGTGTGCATGCATGCATGTGTGTTTGTGTGGATACTAATACTATATGGTGTGTATGCTGAGGTCAGAGGTTAGAGGTCAGGAGTCAGTTCTCTTCTTCCACCATGTGGATCTGGAGGATTGAACTTGGGTTGTCAGGCACCTTTACCCCCTGAGCCATCTCATTAGCCCCTAAAATGGCTCATTAAAGGCATGGCCTGAACCTAAATTCCTCTCTCTCTGGGTGAGGGTCTAGGTCCGGTCTTTGTTGGCCTTGTTAACTCTTTGTTCTCAGGTCCCGCTCGCTCGCTCACCCCATGCTAATCTTCCCTCTCCCCCCCACTCCTTACGCCTCCCATCTGATGATTTTGCCTTCTGCGTTTCTTTTCTGAGTGTAAGTGAAAGACATGTTGTCAGTTGGAGTTTCAGATTACAGGAGATTAGGAAGTATCTAAACTACAAGGAGAGACTTTCACTCGGAGCAAACCATCTTTTAGGTTACAGTTGGGCTGTGCAGTCATGAGGGTAATGGGAAAATGATAAATGGGATTTTGTTAAATCTATGGGTAGATTTAAGATTGCTGTCTCTTTTGGCCTTATTAGAGAGTCTAGGGACCTCAAACCGAGGGTCATGACCTCTCACAGCGAGGCCATGCACTTCTCTTTATCTTTCTGAACTTGATCCTTCCTCTCCAAGGGCCTCTCCAAATGTACCATTTTTTTGCTGGCTTCCATGGTCCACAGCTAACCCCTCCACCCACTGAACTCAAGGGTTCGCTTTATGCTGGTCATCTGTGCGGACTCATCCTGGGGTTGCTAGGAACCCCGTGGACTTCTGTATATTTATTTTGCAGGGGGTTTTGTTGTGTTTTTCTTTGTTTGTTTTCTGAGACAGGGTATCTCTGTATAGCCCTGGCATAACCATGCACATGGAACTCACTCTGTAGAACAGGCTGGCCTTGAACTCACAGAGATCTGCCTACCTCTGGGATTAAAGGTGAGTACCACCACTGCCTGGTTCTTTTGTAACTATTGTAAACTGGATTTTAAACCCTTGAAGATGGAAAAAAAATTAACAAAGATCTTAGTTATAAGACAGGTCTATGATTCGGGCCTGTAATCCCAGTTACTCGGAAAGCTGAGGCAGGTGGGTTATACTTTGAGATCAGCAGGAGACTTAGTGAGACCTTGTCTCAAAATGCACAAACAGAAGGCTGGCAATAAATCTCGGTGGCAGAGAGCTTACCTGCCTAGCACATGGGGGTTCCTAGGCTCAAGGCCTACAACTAAAATATAAAAAACCAAAAACCTAAGTTCCTTCTGCCAGTGCACACATAAGACTTAGAATAACACTTTATGAAGTAAATCTCTGTTAGTAGAAAATAATCATTGTATTCTGGTTTTCCTAAAGATTAAAACCGATTTTGATGAAGTAACACTTGAGATTGTTCCCACCCACCTGGCTAGCAAGTCAATAAGTTCGAGTTTGGACATCCCATCAGGCAACAGGCGAGGAATTGCAGCGACACAGGTCCTGAAGAGGTCGATCTTGGGCTTTCTCTCACCCCTAGAGTTTGAAACAAAGTTTAAGCAAGTCAAAAGATTATGAGAAACCGTCGAGACTTACATGTTTATGTATTAGATGCATCTAGGCACAGGCCTTCTAAGTACAGCCTGGTGCTGGCCCCTGGCATTAGCAAATGTTTATCTCCTCAGAGCTTCACTAATGTCAATGGACTCTTAGAAGTCCAGATGCAGGGGCTGGAGAGACAGCGCAGATGTTTACAGCAGTGTGTGCTCTTACAGAGGACCCAGGTTTGATTCCCAGCACCCACAGGGAGGCTCACAATCATCCGTGACACTAGTTCCAGGGGATCTAATTCCCCCTTCTAATATTTACAGGGACAATTGTGCATGTGGTACACACATATACATACATATGCATACAATTCACACACAAAATAAAACGAATAATTCTAGTTTTAAAAAGTCAAATAGTGGCATACACGTCTAATTCCAGCATTCAGGAGGCAGAGACAGGTGGATCTCTGTGAGTTTGAGGCTAGCCTGGTCTACAAAGCATGTTCCTGAATGGCCAGGATACAAAGAGAAACCCTGTCTTGAAAAACTTAAAAAAAAAAAAAAAGTCAAATCTCGTCAACCCATCTGTTTAACCATCCTTGGAGACTCTGGCTTGACCCCTCCAGCACATCCTGCCTTCTTGGCCACACTCACGTGATCATATCTTCCGGCTCTTTGTTTAGCATCTGGACGTTGGTCAGCATCATGCACCGCCCCACTTCTTTATCAAGATGTCTTAAGATATTGCCTACTGCCTTGCGGACTTGGGAGTAATACAAGGACATTCCTGGAAAACATGTGTTAGCCATATTGTCAACAAAATACGTCAAAGAATCATAACCTGGTTTACACAGGGTCTACAGTATTTCTCCTGCAAGCGGGTCCTCTGCGTCTGTGCCTGGGATTTCAGTGAGCTCAGAGCTGAGGGTAGTTCCGTCTCTGTTTGCCTGGCTCCTAGTGTACCACCCTATACTTTGGAGATGTTTGCCAAATAATCATTGGGACTTACTTAAGAAGAGCTGTAATACTTTTGAAATGGTTTGATTGGTTTTGTTTGTTTGTTTTGTTTTTAAAGATTTATTTACTATTATATCCAAGTACACTGCAACTGTCTTCAGACGCACCAGAAGAGGGTGTCGTATCTCATTACAAATGGTTGTGAGCCACCATGTGGCTGCTGGGATTTGAACTCAGGACCTTCAGAAGAGTAGTCCTAACCGCTGAGCCATCTCTCCAGCCCTTGATTGGTTTTTATTTTATGTATGTGAGTGCTGTGCGTGCACACATATATGGTGCACCACATGTGTGCAATACCCTCAGAGGCCAGAAGAGGGTGCTGTGTCCTAGGCACTATATTTACAGATAGTTGTGAGCTGCCATTGTGGGTGCTGGGAAACCACTCAGGGTCCTCTGCGAGAGCAATCAATGCTCTTAACCACTGAGGCAACTCTCCTGCTCCCTATTTCTAAAATCCCAATGAGAAAGACTTCATGAAAGTTAAGTAATTAATTTTGCTTTAGAAATGTTATGTTTCTGAAGAACAAGAAAACCTACCAGCATTAACAATTATATGATAATTCTTATTTGGGGCTAAGAGTTTAATAGCTGTATAGTGTACACTGAAATGTGTGTGCAGTCTTAGCAAAATAAATAACTGACTTCACTTATAAACTATAACATGCTGGAAATGTACTGCTTCCATTGCATGTGTGATATAAATATCCTTACAGTTAGAAGACAGCAACACACCCACCCACACACACACTCTCTCTCTCACACACCCCCCCCCACACAGTCACACATACACACTCACACACACTCTCACACACGTACACATACACACACTTACACATACACACTCACTCGCACACACCCACACACACTCACACACTCATTTACACATAGAAATACACTCACACACACACTCACACACACACACATTCACAGACATACTCACACACACACACACACACACTCACAAATCAAACAAGAATTGGTACATATCATACTGTAGCAAAATGAGTGCCAAGAGTCATGTCTTAGACATGAAAAGTCTTGAACTCCTGAGCCTAAGGAGACCAATGTTAAAGTGAGGAGTTCTGCATGTGTTCTCTCATATCTCTGGAATTTAGGAACTGTTTGTAATAGTTTCTAAATCTGAGTACTTAATGTTTGTTTGAACAAACAAGCATTAAAAAGAATCACCTCTTTGGACTCAGGAAGATGTATCAGAGAGAGAAAAGTTCTCCTGCAGTGTTTGTGGGACTTGGCATGCTTACAAAAGAAGGGAAGGAATTTTCTTTGAAATATGAATTAATGAAAAATTATAAATAAGAATATTTGCCAAAACACAGATATTGTGGAAACTTACTGTACAATGTAGATAACCAATAATGAATGTTAGATGTTTACCTGGACCCAGATGAAGGCCAACATCTAAATGGCAAAATATTTACCTGGAAGTGCTAAAAAGTTTGAAGGGCTCTAAGATTGGAACCCACTGGGAATCAGTCAACAGCTGTGCAGGAATGTCTCACCAGAGACTTGCTCATTTCTCTCTCTCTCTCTCTCTCTCTCTCTCTCTCTCTCTCTTTCATTTTTTTGAATGCAACTCACTTACAGTAAGGACCTGCTAATGATTTTTAGGGGTTTGTACCCACCTATCATTTTGGCTTCCTCCTCAGTGAGTGTCTTACTCAAGTATGTCTTCTTCACTCTCAGGGTGTTTCCTGAGGGGAGCACGGCTCCCGTCACTGGCATGGGCGGCTCGCCATCCTTTTGTTGTAAGCTATCAGCAATCACTAGGAACGCCCGCAAACCAATGTTCATTCTCTGGAAGAGACAAAAGGAAAGGCTCAGTCATTTAGAAGAATCCATCAGTGTTTATCTCGAGGATAAACAGGCAGGGAAATGCTCGCCAAACCTGGAGGGCATGTTTGAAATGGGTGTGCATCTGTTAAAGGGATGCGTGTGTATGTGTGCGTGTGTGTGTGTGTGTGTGTGTGTGTGTGTGTGTGTGTGTGTAGAAGGGAACACCAAAGAGATCAGTAGTCATTCTGTGAGCAGCTGTGCTTAAGGTAAACTGAGTCACACAGCAGACCCAAATGCTTCGTAAAAAGAGATACCTCAGGTTTTAATTCAAAGACTGTGTGAAGCTATCAAGTTCCAAGTATGAACCACAAATGAAATATCTATTACTTATTTTGAGATAAATAAATCACTGTGTAGCTCTGGCTGTCTTGGAATTCATTATGTAGGTCAGGCTGGCCTCAACTCACAGCGATCAATTTGCCAAACATTGGATGGAGCTCGGGGAGTCTTATGGAAGAGTTGGGGGAAGGACTGAGGGACCTGAAGAGGACAGGGACTCCACAGGAAAACCAACAGAGTCAACTAACCTGGACCTTTGAGGGCTCCCAGAATCTGAACCACCAACCAGAGAGTGAGCATGAGTTACACCTAGCTCCCCCGCCCTTCATCACACACATGCAGCAGATGTACAGTTTGGTCTTCATGCAGGTCCCCCAACAACTGGAGCATGAGCTGTCCTTGAATCTGTTGCCTGACTGTGGATCCCATTCACCTAACCGGGCTGCCTTGTCTGGCCTCAGTGGGAGAGGATGTGTCTAGTCCTGCCATGAGTTCATGTCCTAGGGGGAAAGGAGGAAGCTACCTATAGCAGGGCTTCCCTTCTCGGAGAAGGAGAGGGGGGGATGGGGGGAGGGTCTGCATGAGGGGGTTCTGGGAGGAGAGGGGGGTTGATATTAGGATGTAAAATAAATAAATTTTTAAAAAGGTGTGCCCCACCATGCCCAGCCAACATTCATTATTGATCTCTGATTATATTTTTATTTATTTTTATTTTTTAATCTATTTTTTAAAGATTTACTTATTTATTATATGTAAGTACACTGTAGCTGTCTTCAAACACACCAGAAGGAGGGCATCAGATCCCATTACAGATGGTTGTGAGTCACCATGTGGTTGCTGGGAATTGAACTCAGGACCTCGGGAAGAGTAGCCAGTGCTCTTAACCTCTGAGCCATCTCTTCAGTCTTGATCTCTGATTACAAAGGCCAGAAAGTTTTAATAATAAATTTTAAAAACTGGATGTTCTGAAACCCATGAAAACACGTGTCCCAGGAGGAGACACGCCATTCCTAAGGGCATCAGCTACAGATGCAAATGAGGGCTCAATACGGCACTTGCTCTCTGAATCACAGTCTCGGGGACTGCAGAAAGATCATGATCTCTAGACCCCACCCCAGTACACCCCACCCCAGTACACCCCATGCTCCATTCTACCTTACATTTCTCCAGGGACCTATGACACCAACCATCTCTTCCTAGGCTTACTGACTGCCTCTAGCTTATCTTTGACAAAGAGGCTATTGCTTCTGCTCACTTTAAAAGTGTGTTGTTTATTTCCTTATTATTGATTATAAGAGTTCTTTATATATTCTGGAAGGAAGTACTTTGTTGGGGGTTGTCAAAAATATTTTCTCTCATGCTATGACTCTCTTTTAAATATCTTGGCAACATGCAAACTTTAAAGCATATATGCAATCTACAAACCTTCTGTGAGTTATGATTTTTTTGTTCTAGAAAGTTTGCCCACTCAAGGGTCATAAAGCTTTTTATGTTGTTTTCATACAGTGTTTGGTTTATATTTAGGTTGCATGACCCAACTTGAGCTTGTCTTTGCTTACAGTAAAAATCATGACCTGAAAATCATGATTTGCAAGGTGGGTATCCAATTGCTCAGTACTACCGAGAGCAAAGATTTCTTTTTTTTTTTTTTTTTTTTTTGTTTTTTGAGACAGGGTTTCTCTGTGTAGCCCTGGCTGTCCTGGAACTCACTTTGTAGACCAGACTGGCCTCGAACTCAGAAATCCGCCTGCCTCTGCCTCCGAGTGCTGGGATTAAAGGCGTGCGCCACCACGCCCGGCTGAGATTTCTATGTGCTGGATAAATTCCCATTGTTGAAATCAACGAAGCATTCAAGTGGGTCTATCTCTAGAGTCTCCATTCTCGTGGGACCCTCCCTATACTGATTTGGTGATCATATGATTTTATAGTCCAACTTTATTCTCCTATTTCTAAGCTATGTTGGATATTTTAGTATTTTGATGTTCCATATAAAAATTTAAGACTAGCTCTTTGATTTTTAGTTTAAAAGAAGCTATAGGGACTCTGTCTGATTATTAAGATGATAATTTTATTAAGATAATATTATTACGATGATAACATATGAGCTGGGGAGATGGCTCAGTGGTTAAGAGCACTCCTGCTCTTCCAGAGGACCTGAGTTCAATTTCCAGAAACCACACAGTCGCTCACAACCATCTGTAATGTGATCTAATGCTCTCTTCTAGCATGCAGGTGTACATGAAGATAGGACATTCATATACATTAGATAAATACATAAATCTTTTGTAAAAAGTGATAACACTTAAGTTAGTTTGGGGACAACACAACTCAACAGCAGTAAGACTTCTGAGTACTTATCTCTACTTATTTGGGTCTTTGTATTCTTTCAAAAATTTTTAATTTTTGCAATAAAAAAGTAGTGTGCATATTTTGTTTTATTGACAGGCATTTTGCTTTTCATCAATACCATAAATTGTTTAATTTGATTATTTATTATTAGATTATAGAAATATATTATTTGTGTATCTTGTGTATCTTGTAAACTTCCTAAAGACATGCATCAGCTCCAAATCAATTGGTCTTTTTTCTTTTCTTTCCTTTCCCTTTTCCTTTTCCTTTTCCTTTTCCTTTTCCTTTTCCTTTTTTAAATAGTGATATCTTTGTGCTAACGTCGTTTTCTGTGTTACATGTTACATGTGGGTCTCATGTTGCTGAGGTTGGCCTTAAACTCCCTATATAATAAAGGATAACCACGGACTCCTGATCCTCCTGCCTCCATCTCTCAAATGCTGCAGGATTATAAGTGTGTCCCACCAAGCATGGATTTTTTTGCAGTTTTCTACCATATTTGCTCATGGATAAAAATAGCTTTTCCTTTCATTTACAATCTGTCAGCACACAGGGTTCTTCCTTTCTTGCCTCTAGCATTGAGAAGGACCTCTAATTCCATGTTCTTTTTTAGATCAGGGCAAAAGAGAGAGAAACTGACGGCCTAGAAGTTCATGTCACGTCTCATGATGATGGACATGTATACAGTACATATTCCAGGCCCCAACTCAGTAAGACAGTTATCAAGACACTCCCCAACTGTTGAATTCATGCTCAACACATTTGGTATTAGGATAACCCTTTAGGTCTCTGAGTCTTTCTACACAAACTATTCCAAAATATTATTTAAGAACCATTATGGAGTCAGGGATGATGACGTTAGCCTATAGTTTCTGCACTTCAGAGGCTGGGACAGGTCATGTTCAGCAATACAGCAAGTTCAAGACCAGTGCAAGACCCTATGGAATCAACAGATAAGCAAGCCCCAATAGGCCAACCTCTAAGAGACTGTACCCAATAGCAGCATTTTTCATCGCTGTTAGTAAACACTGACTTCTGTTTACTGACTGCTGAATGCCTGTGTCTGAATGTGATCTGTATAGGGGCGTGAGAAACCCGAAGTTATATCCCGAGTGAGTGTGAGTGTGAAGCTTGCCATCTCAAAGACCCCAGAGTCTCAGCCCCATGGAGGAATGCAAAGCCTCCCCCCTGGAGCGAGGATCAGAGGAAAATGGCAAAGGCTTCTTCAGTGGGCCAAGTGTGAGTACTGCCAGTGTGCACAGAATATGTCTGCTATATATAGATTTCTCCCCATTGGACATTTATGGCCCGAAGACTGCTCCCCTACAGAGGCTGCTCCTACTGAGAGCTAAACCTCTCCCCTTGATCCGGCTACCTCCTTGTTTATCTGTAAGTAATAACCCTGCTTCCTTTGTCCAGCTGTATGCTATAACCCTGCCTTGCTATTCAGCTCTGTAATAAACATGCTGAGCTTCCAGAATGTTGTGGCTTCTTCAGTTAAGAGCCCAGACCACCCAGATCCCAGATTTCTATCCTGGATTCCTCTGTGTCTGTCTTTTCTTCATTACCTCTCTGCCCCAGTCAGGCCTTTCCCCGGAGCCAAGCTGGCTGTGTGTAATCTGATGGCTTCTGTTAGCTGCTAATAGGCAAATGCTTCTATTCCCCTACAGGAGGAAGAGACATGGAAGGGAGCTGGCAAGCTGATTCAGTGGGCAAAGGCGCTTACCGCCAAACCTGGCAATTTAAGTTTGAGCTTCCTGACCCACATGATAGAGGGAGAGAACTGACTTCTCAAGTTGTCCTTTGACCGCCACATGCCACCATGACGCAAGCATGTGTGCATGGACACCCAATGAATAAATTACACTAGGTAACATTAATAAAAATAAAGAGATGTAAAAGACACAAATCTTTTTTCCTACTGGATTCTCCCTTTAAACCACAATTTTGGCTGCTCTTCACATATGGGTCAGCCAACAAGCCATTAACTGTGTGAAGAGTTCATAGACAGACCCAAGGATAAATGTTACAGGTGGTGGTGATGGTGAGCACTCTGCTTGTTTGGGACGGGTCTTGCTATGCAGGCCAGTCTGGGCTTAGACTCACCATCCTGCTGCTTCAGTCTCCAAAGGACTGAGATGACAGGTGAGTGTGACCATACTCTGCATATGGAAGCAGCATCAGAGATGTTCGCTTTAGACAAGTGTGCTGGCTAGTTCAATGTCAACTTAACATAAGCCAGGGGGACTGGAGGAGAGGGAGAATCAATTAAGAAAATGCCTTCATAGGATCGGTCTGTAGGCATTTTTTAAAATTAGTGATTGATGTGGGAGGGCCTAGCCTGTTGTATGTGGGGCCACCCTGGGATAGTGGTCCTGGGTTCTATAAGAAAGCAGGCTGAGCAAGCCATGGGAACAAGACAGTATAAAGTACCCTCCATGGCCTCTGCATCAGCTCCCGCCTCCAGGTTTCTGCCCAGTTTGATCTCGGTTCCGACTTCCCTCAGTGATGGATTATGATATGGAGTGTAAGCCAACTAAACCCTTTCCTCCCCAACTTGCTTTTGGTCATGATGTTCTGTCAGAGCAACAGTAACTCTGACTGGGACAACAATAATTCAGAGTGTTACTGAATAATCCAGTAACTCTGAGAATTATTAAAATAGTAGATTTATGTCTACTGAGAAATGAAAAAGATGTTGAGAATGTCGCTGGCAAGAGAAATCTGCCACTGTCCAGCTCAGGGCCTCCATATGGCCCTGGATTTGACCTCCTCTTGACCTACTGACTGTGACAGCAACAACTCACAGAGGCCTGTGAGGTCATCAGCCACCAGACAATGCAGGGTATGGTGGGAAGGGGCAGTGGGTGCAGGGATGTTTTGGGGCAGCTATACTGGGCCTCGGTCTTTTGGACCAATTTCCATGGAATGAAGGAGTCAGGATATTACAGATGACAGAGATACGTGTTCAGAGATATGTTCTCTGGTACAGGATATTTTTTTTCTCCCTTGCTTCACTTTCTTTATCCTCCTCCCCTTCATGTCCTTTTTAGTCTGCAATGCTTTAGTCCAGACCCACTCTTCCATGAAGGAACCCAGGAAAGTACTCTGTCCATTTTACCAATGGAATAGCTGAGAGTCAGAAGTAAATGTCACACACCTAGAAAAGGCAGCTGTGTCCCACCACAAGTGGCAGACTTGGTTTCTGGGCTTTGGACCCAGCATTCTTTCAAGTCATTGTTTCTTTTGAGCCAAGGATTCCCTGAGTGTAGGGAGCTGGAATGTGGTCACAGCACCGTGTGCTTGTGTCCTGTTCCCTAATTCCATTGTGTTGAAGCAACCTCGCCACTACCACACTTACTCATCTGTTTCAACATAGTCTTTGAAGTGAGAATGATTCCATTTAAAAGGAGAGAGGCCTCATAGCACACGGGTACTGGGTCAACCTCAATCAGCTCTCCTCAAATTTTTCTCTGAAAAACTGACCCTCAAATCTGGACACGAGCAGGAACAAACAGAAAAATTTTGAGAGGTGTTCCCCTGCCTCCCCCATTGGAGCCCCGCCCCATTGGAGTCCCGCCCCATTGGAGTCCCGCCCCATTGGAGTCCCGCCCCATTGGAGTCCCGCCCCATTGGAGTCCCGCCCCATTGGAGCCCCAAGACTTTCGGGGGGTGGGGGAAATATGGGCTCTGTGATCATGTGCTCTGTTCCCATGGAGAGCTATTCATACCTCTGGGTTGAGACTGAAAGCTTTGGCTGGTTTTCCCACACAGAGAAAATCAAAAATAATTTCCTTCATTGCAAAGTCCAGACGTTCCTAGAGGGGGTTGGGGGTGGGGGAGAAAAATAAAATAAAAACATGGAATGCCAAGAATAACAAAAAATGCAAATTATCACCATATGCAGCAAACAGGTGGCTTCTGGAAGGACTGCTGCCTAGTGTTATGGGTCACGGAGAGCCCCCGAAGGAAGATCAGGGCCATCAGAACTGTCCAGGGAGCCACCATAGTGCAGCAACACACAGAATTGAGCACAGTGAGGCTGGAGGTACAGATACCAAGTCAACAGGACACCTGGGCATCTGAACCGGAAAGAGCCTAGGTTCTTCCAGCTTGTATGATAAATGTTGATAGTTTTATAGTTGATAGAGAAATATATTCTTTTTTTTGTTTGTTTTTGTTTTTTTTGAGACAGGGTTTCTCTGTATAGCCCTGGCTGTACAGCCTTGTAGACCAGGCTGGCCTCGAACTCAGAAATCCACCTGCCTCTGCCTCCTGAGTGGTGGGATTAAAGGTGTGCGATATTCTTAATGGCTGTACTGGCTTGTGTGTCAACTTGACACAAGCTGGAGTTATCACAGAGAAAGGAGCCTCCCTTGAAATGCTTCCATGAGATCCATCTGTAAGGCATTTTCTCAATTAGTGATCAAGGGGGGAGGGCCCATTGTGGGTGGTGCCATCCCTGGGCTGGGGGTCCTGGGTTCCATAAGAAAGCAAGCTGAGTAAGCCAGGGGAAGCAAGCCAGTAACATCCTTCCATGGCTTCTGCATCAGCTCCTGCTTCCTGACCTGCTTGAGTTCTAGTCTTGACTTCCTTTGGTGATGAACAGCAATGTAGACGTGTAAGCTGAATAAACCCTTTCCTCCTCAATTTGATTTTTGGTCCTGATGTTTGTGCAGGAATAGAAACCCTGACTAAGACACTACATTGGTATCACTACAAAATGACTGTTTTCCTCTATCCTTTAACATTGAAAAAATTCTCTGGCTTCTTTATAAAAATCAAAGTCAAGGGACAAGAATAATTAAGACAGAGCATTTACTGTGGAGACTGGTCATACACATTATTGACTGCTATTATATGACATGTTCATTTTATACACAATATTCCACAATAGTCAAAGCACATATACTTTGAGGCTATACTTAGAAAATTCATAAGAGATTTCCCACTGGCAGAGTGAAGAGTGCACTTTCTCTAGGGATAGGTATTAAAGAGTTCTCTCATTGGTCACAATAGAGACCAATGCTACTTTCTAAACAGACTCTGCTCTGAACCACTCATCAACTGCACTTCAGTAGCATTTGCATGCCTATAATTTCCTTCAGCCATATACTATTCTGAGGCATACATGGGCAAAAAATTTCTACCCTCGCTTTACAGATAAAGAAACTGAGACAGAAGATATTTTTTAGTTTGAGGTGGAAGATTTGCTTTGTGACAGAGGCCAGGCAAGTACAGGAGACCCCCAGTGCCTCCGTAAGTCACAGATGTCAAGGGGGGGGGGTAAAAAATTTACTCATCAAGTATTAAAAAAAAATGACTTGGTATGGTGGTGCGTGCCTCTGAGCCCAGCATGAGAGAGGCAGAGATAGGTGAGTTTGAAGTCAGCCTGGTGTACAGAGCTAGTTATAGGCCAGCCAGGGTTAAATAATGAGACATTGTTTCAAATCAATAAATAAGTAAACACACACACCAGTAAATCAATGAAACAATAGCCTGAGGAGCAATTCAGTAGTAGAGTATATGCCTGGTATTAGCAGTAGAGTATATGCCTGGTATTAGCAGGGGTCTTGGGCTCAGTCTACCAACTCCTCCCCCACGTAAATGATCTAAGTAAAAATCTTAAGTTTGAATAATAGATCACAGCCAAGCCAGGTTTAATATTACTGGAGTCTGTTTAAAAGTAAATTAATTCATGTATGTAAAGTGCTTAGAATAGTTTTGAACAAAGGAATAAAGTGAGTAAATGCTAATTTCCCCCATGAAATTATTTTCTCCCCATAGAGAAACAGAAAATTACTCTTTACTCCTCAACTGTACTACATCATCTTTTCAAATTATATTAAAGTTCTGCCAAACATCAGAGCTTTTGACTCCTCTTTACTTGCGGAATACAGAGCAGAGATCTGTGGAAAGTGGGAAGGGAGAGTCAAGAGCTTCACAGAGTTTTCTCTGTTCTGTTGTGGTTGGGACTGACCCAGGCAGGACCTTATCTGTGCTACGGAGGTTTTACCGCTGGCCTTTGTGGCCTTGGAGGAATCAGTTAAACTCCATCTCTCAGTTTACTTCCTAGAGGCCAAAGGCATTCGACATATTCACGTATTGTTGTGAAGCAAAAGAATAGGCTGTGTGGGGAAGCAAACCCTTTCTAAGGTTAGGA
Source organism: Mus minutoides (assembly GCA_902729485.2). Classification (NCBI taxonomy): domain Eukaryota; kingdom Metazoa; phylum Chordata; class Mammalia; order Rodentia; family Muridae; genus Mus; species Mus minutoides. Next base: position 1,674,182 of record LR749638.1, on the reverse strand, counting down.
CGTATGAAGGATAGCTGTGGCCTTTTTATGCGATTACTACACCCAAAGGGGCCACTGCAGACATACGGACATTACCTGGGCTATGAACTGGATAATCTTCACAAATATGTTCAGAGGCATATCCCTGGGCACCACTCCGCGGGACCCTTTGGGGAAAAGCGTGGTGGTGATGGTTATGAGTCGGCTGCAAGATAAAGGCAGGCGAAAAAGAGAAAACAAGCAAGGTTGGCTGAGATCTAGTTGTCAGAGGATGATGCAAATTTCATCTTAGTATCAGAGGACAAAGAACAAACAAACAAAAACCTCCAAAAAACCCAAAACAAAAAAGAAACCAAACCACCTCAGCCCTTTCCATTGGCACAATTACTCTAGGAAGAGGTTCTATTTTTTTCTTTTCTTTTTTTTGAAAAAGAAAAGGGCAGCTGGTAAATAACAGCTTTTTCCTTCCTTAAAGTGCCGCGTGCCGCACAGAAGCAGACCCTGTGCAGACCCTGTCCCGGAGGAGGCTGATGCTTTGGCAAAGACCAACCGCTAAGGCAGTGGTGAAGTTCTGAGGCCTCGGATCTCGAAGGACTTGACCTGTCAGCTCTGAGCAGGTTTTAGCCAGGCCAGGTCGGGAGGCCATAAAAGAGAATCCTGGGCGGGCTCGGTGTGGTGGCTGAGCATGCCTGACGCTAGTGCCCAGCTCACCCCGCTTGAGCCCGGCTCACCCCGCGTGCGCCCGGCTCACCGCGCACCCACCCGTCCTTACCTCTGAGTGGCCGTGTTGCTTTCACATTTGATTCGAATCATGTAAACCCACAGTAATCTGTAGAGCGATTCCAAGGCAACGCGAGCCATTTTGGGGTCTTTATTCTGTAACAGAATGCAAACTGTAAGGTTACTAGTTGAATGGACACGTGACCTGTGTAGGAGAGTCTTCCCTAAGCATGGGGAAGGCCAATCGGGTTGGAGACAGGCACATACAAGGCATATGTTACCATCTGGGTCACCTGGACCATCTGCCTCCTGGTATATGAGTATCTTCGAGTACATTTGTGTGCCAGAAGAGGGCCCAAGATCTCATTATAGATGGTTGTGAGCCACTATATGGTTGCTAGGAATTGAACTCAGGACCTCTGGAAGAACAGCCAGTGCTCTTAACCACGTGAGCTATCTCTCTAGCCCTAGCTCCTGTTTCTTAAGGTAGGATAGGAGAGTATTTGTATCTTTATTTTTTCCCAGTTTGTTTTATTACCAATATTACTAGGTTATACTATACACTATCATAATATATAATAAATATAGCAAACATAAATAACAAAATTAATACTGATATGGTAATATTAATTATTGCATATTACTATTTATCATTATGTATTTGAATCTGCTCCTATCTTATTTTATTATTCATTGTTCTATTTGTTCACCCAAATGTGAATAGTGTATTAATTTAATTAATATAGTCATAATACATTTTAATATCTTGCACATCTACTTTCCACTGTCCATGACTTTTTAGTAGTTCCACCATCATACCCAGCTATAGTACGCCTGTACATTTACACAGACTCAACACCCTAGTTGACTTAGGCCATAGGACTGGACCTGGTCACATCACAGAGAAGCATGAACATCAATGGTCACTGCAGCATCCGGCAAGGGAAATAGATAAAGAAAACGCAATAAATAATAGGATTTATTCTCAGTCATAAAGAGTTGTAAGTTATATTTTGTATTTAAAGCTCTCCTGAGGCATATGAATTTGAGGGACATCATGGACCTGCCTCCAGGACCACCTGTGCCCCCACCTCAAGGTAGGCACCTTTCATATCATAGCATCCTTCTGCAACTCCCTAAATTGTCCTAGCAAACTCTACTAGGAAGATCTTGCCTGGCCAGCAAGCCCCAGATACCACCCTTCTTACTATATAACCTACCCTTCCAATTCCTTCCATGGGACCTGCAGGTGCTCTTAACCATCCAGCCAGCTCAGTAAGGGGATTTCTTGACCTCTAAGGTTTCTTTATTTCCCTTAAAAAAACAAAACAAAACAAACAAACAAAACAAAACAAAACAAAAAAACCCTGGGCCTCACTGGTACATTATTTTATTGTTATTGTTCAAGAAAAGAGAATTTGGGCTAGAGAGATGGCTCAGGGGTTAAGAGCACTGGCTATTCTTCCAGAGGTCCTGAGTTCAATTCCTAACAACCACAAGGTGGTTCACAACCATCTATAATGGGATCTGATGCCCTCTTCTGGTGTGTCAGCGACAGTGTGATCACATACATAAAATAAATAAATCTTTTTTTCTTAAAAAAAAAAAAGAAAGAAAAAGAAAAAGAGAATTTGAAATGGTCTCATTTCAGCTTGGAGCATAAGAAATCAGCACACAGTAATGACCTTCTAAAAGTAACAGTAAAAGCCTGTCCCCTTGTTTCCAGTTAAGTGTTGTATGATTGACACAAACATAGGCATCAATTGTATACTCTCTTTCTCTCTCTCTCCTCTCCCTCTCAGGATGTCCAGACTCTAACCTAAGACATAACAGACAGAAATCACTGACTAGGCATGCCTGAGGCATGCTATCTCATTGACATAGAACCGTAAGTCCCCATCAGTCCACAGTGGCATATTGATAAATATGGGTGACTACATTACCTAAGTATAAGTACCAAAGACTTCATGCAATAACTCCCAAGGCAGCCTGCTCCTCCCAGCCTGTCCTGTCTCATGCTGTGGACTAAGGTGTCGATGTTAAATGGGCAGGTTGACTTTGAGATTGTGTGCACAGCCCTCTTCTTCACACAAGTCACGCTGACCCTCATCAGCTTGGCTCTGCAGAACATACCAGTGGAAGCTACCAGGGTAACATGGGGGATGCAAACGCGGGACCCCTCACCCTGAAGCATCTGGGGGATAGAGAGGGGAGATGGGGAGAAGATTGTGAAGGGGGTACACGTGGGAGGGTCTGGTCCCTTCTCACATGGAATCGTGTAACAGAAAATACAAACACTTGAAGCTAGTTAAGGTAAAGTTTATATTCAAAGCCAAGTTTTATTCAGGCATCTCCTCCCTATTGAATGTGTAAGATGGGGGTTAGAATGTGTTCTATGTATTAATGACATTAGGAACAGTCCCATCTAGTTCATACTGGGCTCAGATTTAAACATAAACGATATGACTTTATTCTGCTTGGAATTCATCAAGCAATTTTTGAATATCATTTTCCATTGGGACACTGGCTTCTAGCAGTTTACCATCCATATAGATATCCTAGCATTTATTTATGAACTTAGAATCAGGGTCTTGTTATGTATCCCATGCTGGGTTAAAGATATATACAGCCCAGGCTGGGAAATAGAACAAGATCTGTTACTAAATTTATAAATGAAAGAAGTTGAGATGGGAAGTGGGAAGCAAAGAGGCTGGGAAGATGGCAATTCTCCTGCCTCAGGCTCCCTGATGCTGAGATCACAGGTGCCCATTCTCATACCTGGATTTCATTACATTTTAAAGATCCATACTTTAAGTGTGTATGTGTGAGCATGGGTGCAGGTGCCCATGCAGGCCAGAAGAGGGCGACAGATCTCATGAGTTGGAGTTACAGGTGGTTACTAGCTACTCACTGAGCCATCTCACCAGCCCACTCCTTGCCCTTATCTTGGCTAACAAGTTGCTCTTCCATGTTTCCTGGGGTACAAGACTTCTACGAAATTTAACTCAGAGTTCTTCACAGATGAAGTCTGTCCAGTGCTCATATTTGACACAGTGTTCCTCGCCTGTGCAACCCACTCCACGACTGCAACAGTGGGCATGGTGCATACCCGGAGACTGAAACTGGAGTTTAGAATGTGTTCCAGTCTGCATAGCATTAATCCCACAGGCTCATTCTGATCTTACAGCTTCTAGTTTTAGAACCTTCTAGCGTGAAATGCCTGTGTTGGGAAACACTGTCTGAGCCTACATTTGTATCCCTCCCAGGGCAGTTTATAACCCTTTACTTGGTTTTTCTGCCAAGCTTTGATAGAAGCACTAAAGAATATTCTAATTTCGAAATCATTAATTTTCAGAGTAAGCTGCCCTGCTCTGTTTCAAAAACAACTTGGGTCAACCCCAAAATGGCTCTTTTGGCCACAGCAATAAATCATCATACAAAATATTTTAATGTTTAACCCCAGATGCATTCAATATGTCCAGTAAGCTGTGTTATAAGCATTCTTAATCATTAAACATAAATTCTCTCCTAGTAGCTTCCCATTGCATGTGATAGAATATGGACCAAAAGCAACTTGGGGAAAGAAAAGGTTTGGGGCCTATATCTTACAGTCCATCATTTGGCCAAGGTAGGAACCAGAGGCAGGGAGTGATGCAGAGTCTGTGGAGGGGTGATACATACTGGTTCACTCCTCAGGGCTTGCTCCGAGTGCTTTCTTACATTTTTGGTTGTGAGTCTAACCTTTAGTGCCTGAGCCATCCCTCAGCCTACTTTCTTATAGGACCTAGGACCATCTGCCTAGGAGTAGCACTGCCCACTGCGGGCTGGCCCTCCGCAATTGGTCATTAATCAAGAAGATTCCACAGCCTTGCCAGTTGGCCTACCTGATAAGGTCAATTCTTTAGCTTGAGGTTCCCTTTTCCTACACAACTCTCACTTATGTCCTCATGACAAAAAATAACTATTCTGTGTTAGTTTTAAACAAAATGGCCACTTTATATCTTAAAAGATACGTTGTAAACATTAGAATTAGTAGCTGAATATACTGGCTCTGTTTTGTGTAGACTTGACACAGCTGGAGTTATCTCAGAGAAAGGAATGGCCCCACCCCTGGGCTGGTGGTTCTGGGTTCTATAAGAAAGCAAGCTGAGCAAGCCAGGGGAAGCAAGCCAGTAAGTAACATCCCTCCATGGCCTCTGCATCAGCTCCTGCTTCCTGACCTGTTTGAGTTCCAGTCCTGACTTCCTTTAGTGATGAACAGTGGTTTGGATGTGTCAGCTGAATAAACCCTTTCCTCCCTGACTTGCTTTTTGGTCCTGATGTTTGTGCAGGAATAGAAACCCTGACTGAGACACTGAGTTTCCTCAAATAGGGAAAGTGGTACAGGGAGGCCTTTAACTGGTACAGCCGATTGCAAACTCCTCAGCCGAATGTCTGGGAGTGGACACTGTGTAACCACCGATGACCCTGAAAGGCATTTTATTGCCGGTCCCTGAGAGTATCAGTCTCTACCTGCCACTATTAAATTTCGCTGCCAACTTGAAGGAAATGAACGATTGCAATCTTGGATTTCATAATCAGCTCTTAGAGCCAGGACATAGTCAGCACTGAGATCAGGCCCATGTAGACTATTATATAATTACAGTAAATAACAAAATAACATAATTAATCTTAACTACTTCTCCAAATTAAAATGTCTTGGAGGGGAAACAACATACATATACACAAATCAAGGCAACATGTATAAGCATATGCAAGAAATTTTAGTTATTATTTTTTTAATGAAAGTAGCAAACATTGAGCCAGAGATGGAAGCTGAGCCACAGCTTTGGAATTTGTGACAAATTCTTTTGATTTGCACTTTTCTGCTTTATTTTTTTTTAAATAATTCATTAAGACTCATTTATTTCAGTTTATGTGCCTGCATGTGCATGTATGCAGCACCTATGCGTCAGGCATCCAGAAGAGGGCATCAGATCTCCTGCACCTAGAGTTGTCACAACTGTGACAGACATTTGTGAGTCACCCTGGGGATGCTGGGAATTGAACCTGGATCCTAGGAAGAGCAGCTAACACTCTCACCTACTGAGCCATCTTTCCAGGCCCTGGTTTCCAGGCCCTGGTTTCCTTTTTTTTTTTTTTTGAAAATAAAAAAGGACTTGCTATCTATAGTTCAGTTTAGCCTCAACTTTGTGATCCCCCTGCCTCAGCTTCTCCAAGGTTTGGATTATTGGCAAGCATCAAAACAGCAGAAGAGTCTGTTCTCATGTTATAGAGGGTTCTCATCTAGCTGCCCAGTGTAGTCACTAAGATTGAGAGAATGTTCCTATTTGATTCAAAGTCAATTTCAAAGCCAATTATTATAACTATTTATTATAGAACCTTGGTCCCAAGGGCTGTGGCTCTATGCATCCTATCTCCCAACCCCCGTGTTCTCCTCCTGGAGAACAGGAATTGTTTAGTACACAGATCACAAGCAAGAATGGCAGGAGGCACTGTCCTCTGCCAGAGCAATCCTTCCACAGAACAGAGCTTTAGTTTCCAAAATATCTACCTCGACCAAAAGGGACAGAGGTATCACGGGGTATCTGAGGCAATTTCACATGTCCAGATCAGCTAAGTGAAATGATCATTTCATTTCCTATCACTTAGATGCACGGGACGACAATTATATACCGAGATACATACGTACAGTGGTTTTAATTCGAGTTGATGAATACTAACCTTAAGGTTGGACAAGCAGTTGTTGAGGAAAACATGCCACCTGTTGAGGAATAGCTGCTTCTGACTGACACAGAGGAGACAGGTCACCAGTGGGTACAAGGCCTGAGGAGACAGGAGTGGAAGCCACAGGGTGACTGGCAGCTCAACAGACCAGGAAACACACATTCACTGTACCCAAAGCTTCAGCATGTCCTCTGTGGCCAAACGGCCTCAAATACGTGCAATGCACGCTGTACAAACACAAGAACTCATGGGTGCTTCCTGATGACGACTGCATAGAATCATCTAGAACTCTAGTATTATACAGACGTATGATGTCTTTTCAGGTCCAATGATACAGAAAGCTGATTGACTAACTTCATTTTCACTTATAAACTCTCAAAGCAAACTTTGAGATTACGCTATCAACCACCATAGAAATAAAACCACTATTATGCCAGGTTTTTTTTTTTTTTCTATCAATTTAACACAAACTAGAGTCACTTGGGAAGGAGAAGCTGAGGAACTGCCTCCATCAGACTGGCCTGTGGGTGTGTTTATGAGACATTGTCTTGATCATTAATTAACACAGGAGGACCCAGCCCACTGTGGGTGGTGCCATCCCTAGACAGATGGGTCCTGGGCTATATTAAAAAAGCAGTTGAGGGAGCAAGCTCTGGGGAGCAATCAAGTAAGCAGCATTCCTCTATGGTCTCCACCTCAGTTAATGCCTCCAGATCCTGCCTTGACTTCCCTCCATAATGGATTATAACCTGTAAGCTAAATAAATGGTTCTTTCTCCTCTTCTGCTCTTAGTCAGTGTTTTACCACAGGAACAAAGAAGCTAGGACAGCCTTGAAGGCACACTCAGTTTGAAAATGTTATTGGCTTTCACACTCATAAATATCTAGTAGTCTGTCTTTGTCTTAACAGCAGGTGTGTGTGTGTGTGTGTGTGTGTGTGTGTGTGTGTGTGTGTGTGTGTGCGCGCGCGCGCGCATGCGCGCGCACGTGCACATACATGCATATGCAGAAGAAAGTAAATATATTTATATATATTTACCTTTTCCTGAAACCTTCCTATAATTACGGGGGATTCCTGAAAGAGCGCTTATGGTTCTCTGGTATAAACACTACCAAGACAAATGTAAGCTCGGTAGGAATTTGTTCATGACAGAATAAACAGAGGTGCTACTGTGCTTTTCCTATCTAACTGGGCCCCTTTACCACAGCAACCAGAAAGATGGCAAAGCTAGCAACAGGCAGCCAAAGAGCACGCACACACCGCTCACCATCATTTTGCTTAGCCAGGTAGCACACACCTCGAGGACTAGGGGAGATTTAAAGGGCAACACACCTATTCCCTTGGACTAGCAAAAAACTGTGGCCCCTGTGGTCCACGATTCAAATTCAGCATCGTTCTTTACCTGAACTTAGTCTGAGAGGACTCTGACATACTCTGCCCACTGACAGCATCTCTGATGCTGGCCAATAAATGCAAGCAATTAGTCCTAATGATCATAGGGTATAGGCAAATGAGGAAAGTTGGCACTAAATGGGTGCAGAACAACTGGGTGCTGGCTCAGACCCTGACAGAAATGTTCAGGCCTTGGAGACTCACATAGGCCAGGCCTGCAGTCGGCTACTGAACTATGGACTCTCTTACATTATCATGACTATAGCTAGCACACTACTGCCAATTTATAAACCAGACGTTCATTCACCAAGCAGCAAATTGAAAGACTTTAGATTGCTTTCTCAAGAATTAAATGCCAGCCTCCAGAGATTCCCGCCTGTGGGTCATCTCTCCCTCCTTCTGGGCTCAGTTTTGATTCTGAGCAGCAAGATAAGAATTAGCCAGCACAGGCTCATTCCTGGGACAGAGACAAAAAACTGTTATTATAAACTTCAGCCTTTAGATTTAAAAAACTTCTCAGAAATTCAAACAGAAACTCAGTTTAACCGATCTCTAAATAAACAGCTGAATCCACCAGACTAGAAAATTCCTCTGAGGGGATGTGGGATAATCCCCGTTTATCAGAGTTATTCATGGGCCTGTGCTAAACACAAGCTTTGAGGTGGGTGAGGCTGAGGCAGTTCTCCTCTGTGTAGACACTTCCCACTCTCAAGTCGGCCTCTCCCAAGATGCTCCAGGCTCTCCACTTGGGACAGCGCTCAGCTTCTCCCATAGTTACTAACCAAGGAATGCTTTTTCCGAGAGGAAAGTTCCAATGTCGTATCATACAGGCTCTCCACAAAGTTCCTGAGGCAGGGGACGTTGACTTCATTTTTGACAGCCTACGGTAGAGAGAGACTTGTGAGAATATTCCATTCAAGAAACTGCTGGGTGTGCTGTCCAGGTTGAAGAAGTTGTTACAAACAAAAATGCGACTCACGGCAGCCACGGGGACGAGGATTTCTACAAAGAGCCCAGCCAAGGCGTGCTTGATGTCTTTGTCTTTGGCCTCCAGAAAGTAATGCGCGCATTCCTAGAAAGCAGAACGAGAGCACAGGGAGGAAACAGAGATTGAAATACGAGTGAGCATGCACTTAAATAAACCCAATCTTCCTGTACCTGGACACAGCACATTCTGAGATCTATTAAAAGCCACGATCTTCAAGGATTCAGGTGGGGTCTAACTGCTTGAGAGAGTCAGAGGCCCTTTCCAGGACTTGTTTTCTTTTTGTCCTGAAATGACTGATAGCCATACCCAGGCACAAGTCATGTGTTTGCTGGTTGGTTGGTTCATTCATTCATTCATTCATTCATTCCCAACACATTTCTATGGCTTCCTTCACCCTCTGTGGGGTCCTGGGCCACTGATTGGGCTACAAACAGAAATCCCTAAAGAGAGCAGTAAACTCCTGTCAGGTCTAACTGCAGGACACAGGACAGCCTTCTTCCCACAGAAGCGTTCACGTTCAGGGCCTGACATTCTAGGTGTGCTTATTTCACCCATCATTCCTTAAGCAAGTCTGGAAGGATTCCCTTCAGGTAAGGAAGCCTCTGGAACACTTGCCCACTTTCTCTGCCTACAAAGCTACTGCCTACTCAAGAGCTTATTTTTGGTTGCCTGGGAACTAGTTCTGCAGGAATGTTGGCCTGTCCCTCCTTACATCAGTGACTTCCTATGGCTTCCAGGTGCTGTCTTCAATTATGCTGATTATGTCTACATCAACTCTTATCCTTCAATTTTCAACCACTATTAGCAATATTAGCAAAAAGAAAAAAAAAAAACTTAAGGTCTTCAGTGTATCATTGTACCAAATCTCATCCTAGGCTGAATGACCTGAGCCTACGAAGTCCCTGAGACTGACTGGCTATAGGATGGAGCCTCTGGCTCCCGGGATCCTGGCCCCCTTTCCTGCATTATTCTGCACAGGTATGTAAATAATCTCCCAAGTGGACATTCACACACATAGATATGTGTGTTGTTTTTGTTTTTGACTTTTTTTCTCCTCCAAGACAAGGTTTCTCTGTATAGCCCTGGCTACACAGAGGTTCATCTGCCTCTGCTTCCCGAGTGCTGGGTCTAAGGGTGTGCACCTCCAGCCTGGTGGATACGTACATTGTTAACTCAGAGTGGAGTAAGATAATAGTTGACAGGCACCTGAGAGCTGCTCCCTAAGGCTAGTGACATCACCATTTGCAGACAAAGCAACTGAGGCTGGAGTTGGAGAGGTGCTAAAGGAGCTGGCCCTGAATCCAATGCATAGCAGTCACCCTTCCTTCTCCTGCCCTACAGATTAGCTTTACTGAGATATGTTTCACGCACCAAGGCAACTCGATCCTTTAAAGTGTTTACTTCCTAGTCTTATTCTAACGTTATAGTTGTGTTCCCATTCTATGACCAACCTACAGCTTTTTAGTGACTCATCTCACCTTTCCTCCCCCACCCTGGGAACTCTGACAGTTTGGCAGTCTCTCTCAATCTTAGCATCCACTCTGGGCCTCAACCCAGGCAACAGAGTTACATACATTCTAGATACATGCTGTCCCAAATGTGCTTACAGTGAACACTGCATGAAAGGGATTCAGATAACTTGTAGCCTTTTGTCTCTAGTGATGACCAGCCCGCCTTCTTCTTGGCCGTGAATGCCATCTTACATAAAGACAAGGGTTCATCCTACTTATGGTTAAATCAGTTTCTCAAGGATTAGGCTATACCCACCTGTAACCTTAACTACAAATGATTTTGGATTGTGTGTTTGAGGAAACAGTAACCATATCTTTGTTTCAAAAAATTATAACCATCTTGCAACCCTACCTTTGTTATGACTACCTTGTTACAACCACCTTGCAATCATGTCTTCGGTTCAGATCTGTACATCTAATTTCTTCTGCTCCTGTAACCCTTGCCCATCAAATCCCCCTTTTGGAAGACCCTTACCCCTGAGCTATAAAAATCTTGTCTTCCTCATGGTAAAATGCTGACCTCTTGAATCCCACCTTAGGGCAAGGCAGCCTGGGTACACAAAAAGCTTGCTTTAAGTAATTGCTTGGTGTGTTTGTTTGTTTGGTTTGGTTTTTTCGAGACAGGGTTTCTCTGTGTAGCCCTGGCTGTCCTGGAATTCACTCTGTAGACCAGGCTGGCCTCGAACTCAGAAATTTGCCTGCCTCTGCCTCCCAAGTGCTGGGATTAAAGGCGTGCGCTGCCACCACCTGGCATAATTGCTTGTTTTAATTAATTTGGCCACAATGATTTGGGTCATTGGTCTTCTTCTCCTGTCTTTAGGATTAACACTAGCTTCTTTTATTCAGCATGATGTTTTAAGCATTATTTATTTTGCAACAAATAGCTGGAACTCACTAAGTGAAATTACTACCATGTTGCATGGAAAACCATGTTGCATGGACATATCATGTTGCATGGACATACCATGTTGCATGGACATACCATGTTGCATGGACATACCATGTTTTGTTTTGTTTTTAAATCCATTTATAAGTTGAGAGATATTTAAACTTCTTTCAATTTTTGGCTACTATTAAAAATACTTCAAGCCTTTGTATGGACTGTATTTTCACTTTCTTTGGTATGAGAAGAGGAGTGGGCCTGCTAGATCAATTGGTAATTTCAGGTTTAGCTATTGGAGTGTAATAAACATTTTGTCTTTTCTATTCTACTCTATGAAACTCGTGTTTGCAATAAATTAACATCTTTTTATCTCCATCTTCTATGCAAATGCTTCAATCCCCACCCCCTCCCCCCATAAACCTTTGTTTACCCACAGGTCCTGCCATACTCTCAGAATGTAAAGGATTGAAGCGCTGCCCTCTTCCCATTTCATTTCCTTTGCTGAGTCTTTTAAAACTGTCTACAAAGACAGCGATGTCAGACCCCAGCCAATGGGAAAAAGACAGAGCCACCGCAGCCGGGTGCACCTCCTGCCAGTGTGTTTGCTCTTTGGAGCACACCCTCTTGATCAAGTTCTGCCTTGTCTGGACGAGTCTACTGAAGTGGTGGTCTCGTGCAACCATGAACTTATTTCTAACAGGAAGCCTGGCCGTACTGTGTTCCAACACACTGCTTGCTACCCATACTGGTAGTATGGAAGTCCAACTTCTCCCTGTTCTCACCCACAGCTGCAGTCCCTTTCTGACTGTAGCTGTTGGAACCACGAAGCCATACAGCCTGCATTCCTAGTTCATACTTCTCAACTCTTGAGTAGGATCAAGACCAACCTCAGTTACAGCAGCATTAGAGAAATCCCTTCAGACAGCAATTTCCCTTCAACTCAGCGGAGGCTTGTATTCTGCTGAGATCTCAGAGGTCGGTGATGTTAAGTCTCCCTTCCACAGAACAGAGAAGACAGATTTCTCCCTTTATGGAAGTTCTTAGCTTGTGAATGCCACCATGGCCCACCCAGAGCTGCTGCTGCCTCAATGGTCACTATCAGCTAAGATTTAATCACAGAGTGGTGTGCGTGTGTGTGTGTGTGCATGTGTGCGTGTGTGTGTGTGTGTGTGTGTGTGTGTGTGTGTGTGTGTATCTATGTGTAAGTATATGTACAGTTAAGTGTAGACACTCTTTGACTTAATGGCCCCAATAAATTCGATCTAAGTAGAAAGTATCACAAAGGGAACTTTCACTTAAGACCACCAACTTTCTACAATGGCAGGGCACAGAAGCATCAGTGGTCTCCTTGCTGGCTGTGTGGCTGGCCCGGAAGGTGCCATTACTGCCATGGCCCAGCTTAGACTACATCGTGCTGGCAAGCACAAGATGCAAATACAAAATGTGAGCTGGGGGTCTCACACAGGAGGGTTGCAAGTTTGAGACCAACCTGGTCAACCACGAGAGATGCACTTTCACAGTAAAAACTTTAAAAGAAGTTTTGTGGTGGGGCTGGAGAGATGACTCAGCAGTTAAAAGCACTGACTGTTCTTCTACAGGTCCTGAGTTCAGTTCCGAACAACCCCCCATGGTGGCTCACAACCTTCTGTAATGGGATCTGAGGCCTCTTCTGGTGTGTCTGAAGAGAGCTATAGTGTACTCATATAAATAAATATATATATATTTTTTTAAGTGTTGGGATTGCAGTTCAGTGGTAGAGAGCCTTTTCAGTGCAAACGAGGCTCAGATCCAACCCTCGGCACTGTGAAGATCTTCTATAATGTGAAATAAGCTTTCTATTGAGTGCGAGTTGTGTTGCAGCTTGGAAAAGTCTGAGCACTGGCTGCAGACCCTTCCCCTGTTGGGTACTGCCTGTGTGGGTTTTCCACATTCTAGCTGCAGTCTTCTGCTGGAAGGAATGTCATGAGGGAAACGTGTGCGACTCCCATGCGGGAACTTCACCTGCATGAACTGGAGGGACGCCTCGAAGTCCTCCACTGGGTACATCTTAATTCGGAAAAATTTCATCCCCATTATCAAGCTGATGATGCTTTGCACCACATAGGGGCTCTGCTCTTTGTGCCGTAGCTCTTTTAGCTCTGCCATGAACTTCTTCTTGACAGCAGGGAACCTGAGAAAACATAAAAGACTTACTGAGTAACAGGTAAGAAAGTCACTATCATGAGAGTGTCCAGCATCCAAAGGTGGCTGGGAACAGTGACGGTGAAATACAATGGCTGTCGGATCATGAGGACTCAACCCCCGGCATTTGAGTCCAGCTGGCTCCTTTCCCTCCTTTGTTTAATGGAATGCTCACTATCTCTTTCAGACTGAGCTAAGTTGCAGTTTAGACCCTCTCACGATGGTTTAGATCTTAACCTGAGCATGCCAAACACACAAACACCCATCCATTTTCTCAGACCACCAAAATACTTGCAGGTCCCTAGGGCCTAGAGTGTCCAACAGCGAGCATCTGGGTGCAGCTCATGGGATCGGCTATTTCTGACAGTGACCACAAATAATTTTTGGATCTGTATCTCAAATAATGCCTAAAATACCCCAATTTCCATTGCTGAAGTTTTCTGTTGTTCTTGTATAATTTTAGGTTAATGATTACGGAAAAAAATGTATTTTTAAGTGGAAGGAAAAGTCCAGTAATGGGAAAATTGAAATTATATCTGAGAGAAGAAGGTGAAGGGCTGGCACATGCTTGAGATGGCAGAGGCAGAGGCAGAGGCAGAGGCAGAGGCAGAGGCAGAGGCAGAGGCAGAGGCAGAGGCAGAGGCAGAGGCAGAGGCAGAGGCAGAGGCAGAGTGGCAGAGAGGCAGAGAGGCAGAGAGGCAGAGAGGCAGAGAGGCAGAGAGGCAGAGAGGCAGAGAGGCAGAGAGGCAGAGAGGCAGAGAGGCAGAGAGGCAGAGAGGCAGAGAGGCAGAGAGGCAGAGGGGCAGAGAGGCAGAGAGGCAGAGAGGCAGAGAGGCAGAGAGGCAGAGAGGCAGAGAGGCAGAGAGGACCGTTAGCTTGAGTCTAGCCTGGGCTACATGATAAAACTGGTTCAAAGAACAACCTACTAGGGATGCAACTCAGTCAAACAGCACTGACTCAGCATGGCAAAGTCCCGGCTCCCTGGTACCACAGCAACAACAACAATAAACAAACAAACAAACAAATAGGTACCACAGTAACAATAAACAAACAAACAAACAAACAAACAGGAATGACCTGTCTACTATGTATAGTATGGGCTTCTAGAGTTTGAGCTGGTGATTAAACACAGATACAAAAGCCACAGTGCCTACTTTCAACTTCTCTGTATTGTTGAAAAAGCAGATTAATACCAACTACACCTGTAACATCATTTTTTGAAATTTCAATCAAGGATATAAAGCTAATTGCTTGGGCCAGGTATGGTGGTGGTACATGATTTTAATTCCAGCACTTGGGAGGCAGAGGCAGGTTGATGGCCAGTCTGGTCTACAGAGTGACTTCTGGGTAGCTGGGGCTACACAAAGAGTCTCTGTCTCAAACAAACATACCAACAAAAAAGCCATAAAGCTAATTGCTTTTCTAGTTCTAACTCTGTCGTAGATTTTCAGGTTTTGGTAGTAAATAAATGCAGAAAACATATCTGAAAATATAAGATCCAATGCAAAGTTCCATAGGGCCACGTCGTAAGGAGTTTATTGCGATGTATAGACTCTGAGTATGGTTAATGTTGGCTCATGAAGTTTTTTATTTGGGGGTTCTTTATAATAAGGTTTTAGTAAATAATAATAAACGATTCAATCTCAAGGCTAGGAGTGTAGGGAGTTGGCTTGATGCTGCTTGTATCCTAATGCTAACATCGGGCCCCAAGACTGGTGCCCCAGAGATAAGATAGTCTGCACAGTAAGACACTAAGTGACCCCAAGTTATTTCTGATTGGTAAATAAAGATGCCAACAGCTGATAGCTGTGCAGAAGAGACATAGGTGGGGTTTAGGTTTCATGAGCTTGGGGGCCAGAGAGGGAACATGAGGAAGAAAAAGGTGCAGGAGAAGGAGAGGCCACCATGGGTTAGGAATAAAGAAAACATGGTGCTGAGGGCTGGTCAATTGGAGTTAAGAGCAGCCCAGATGAAACATAATAAGTAATAACTCGGGGTTAGTGATAGGAAAGTAGAGTCTAACCGCATAGAGGTAGATATCAGGCCAGTTCTTGTAACTATAAGGATTATTGTAACTATAAAGGCTGTGTGTGGTTTTTATCCAGGGACTAAATGATCAAAGGTGGGGTAGAAACCCTGGGTCGGAACTAACAATCTCCACAACATAGGAGGTGAGGGAATATAGCAAACCTAACTTAGAAAGGGCAACTGCGATCGTGAAAGCTGACCGGGAACTACCCAGATCTGAGGGGTTCAGAGCAACTGTTGTCCTTGAGGTGGAAATCACAGGACACGTGACAGGATGCAGAAGAGGGCGCAGGGACACTCTGCTAGCAGACACAGGATGGGCCTGCAGATGTTCCCCAGTCGCAGCTTACTAAACCTTACTAAGCCTTACATTTTATAGATTAGTAAATTGAATTACATTTAGAAAGCTTGACTTGGTGTCAGGTAACGCTCATTTGAGTGGAAACTGAGAATTGTACGCCTGAACGTTTTAAAATATAAATGCTAAATTCCGATGACACCATTCTTTTCTATATCATATGTGTGCAGTACACTACATATAAATATATATACCACACACACATATGTTAAGATGGCAAATATGACCATAGAGAGAAACAGATATCTATGGGGAAGCTACAGCAATTCAACCGCATACAGTAGCTCTTTAACCCTCAGGGCAGTCCCGTGAAGGGGCATGGTTGTATCCTTCTCAAACATCAAGGCTTCAAAACCTAATAGAGTCGGGCAGCTGATCAATGATGGAGCTCATGTCTGAAGGCCATGGCTGACCTCAGACTTCCCCCCTCTTAATCCCAAGCGACACATGATGGCTGAATCCAGGATTCTTTAAGTATGTTTGTTCCCTATGTGGGCAAGGCCTGAAAACTCACTAAAAAGATATCTTCTAGCCCCTGCCTAGACTTAGTGTCATATACAGAGTGAGTCCTACACAGAGTGAGTGTGACTATTCTAGGAGATGGGGCCCTTGAAGAGGTATGAGAAGATGGATTGTCTGGTATGGGCCCTCACTCAATATGCCTGGGCTGTTTTAAAGACAAGATAATCGGAACACAGCACAGATAGCTAAGGCCGCAGTGAAGGCTACTTCTCCACAAGGGAATCAGCCCTGCCAGCACCTTGAACTTGATGCCTGGAAGCTCTCAGGTCTGTTGTCTTTGTTATAGCATCCTGACATATCACGTGGGCAACTGCCTTGCCAGCTAATGCCTACAGCTGGGAAGGGAGCTGACCTGACAGACCAAGCCACTTTCCTCAGTGACTAAAACACACGTCCTGTGGGTGAAGGCACAGACATCTGTGTGGCATCCTGGCCTTTGGTATAGGTCCCAGTCACTCGGGAGACTGAGGCAGGATTGGGAGGTTTAAGGCTTCCAGTCTGCCAGGGATCCCAAGAGTTCCAGGACAGCCTAGGAAACCTAGAGTGATCTTGTGTCAAGAAGGATAGCCTGTAAGGAAACGTAACAAGAAGATGGATGGGATATGCATCAGCAGCATAGTGCCTCCCAGCATGCTTCAGGACCAAGGTCCAACCGTGGTCGCTGGCCTAACACATGAAAGGTCCTGGGTTCAATTTCCACTCCCAAAGGAAAAGAAGGAAGGAAGGAAGGAAGCAAGGAAGGAAACAAGGAAGCAAGGAAGGAGGTAGGAAAGAGAAAGAGGAAGAGAAACAGGGGCTGGGAGGGCAGGCAGAAAGATTCTTAACTTGAATGTGTTACATTTCTCTCCTTTAATGTCTATTGTCGGACACCTCTGAGCTAGGTGCAGGCTCCACAAGAGCAGGCACACAGTAGGTACTCAGGAGCAATGCTGAGATGCTGAGCGCATTAACTGCTTAGGAGTGGGAAGTCTGCTGACATGGAGGTGGTTAAGCAGAAGCCCCACACACCCTTGTGCACCCACTCAGAGGACATCACTGAGAAGTGTGTCAGAGTGAACACGGTCAGAATGTGTAATTAATATCAATTCATTTCTCCCATTGAATACAGGCACTCCTCATAGAAAAGGCCTGCAGTTAAACATCTATTCTTTTACTCCTATTCCACAGCTAACAAGGTGAGGTAGAAAAAGGCAGGCTGCTTATATAACTCAGTACGTCAATACGATGAGGCAGTGGCTAAAATTTTACTTTTTCATTTAAAAATAGATGCAACTATTTTTTTTTTTTTACTGTGAAAAGTTCCACATGACACAAACATGTTATTTTAGGATACAACCAACCTGCAGATCTATTTCCAGTTAAAGTCTAATTTCTTTTATAATGGTCTCCTTTTATTTTTATTTGAGAAACAAGATTATCTATGGTCTTTCCTTTAATATTTCATTTGGTGCTGTATTTAGCATATACAATAATTAAACAATGACTCAATTTGTGGTATTCTATGAAACTCACATAAAGGGGCCTGCAGAAATTACTCAGTGGTTAAGAGCACTGGCTGTTCTTATAGAGAACCTGGGTTCAATTCCTAGCACCTACAACCACCCGTAACTTCAATTTTAGAGGATTTGGCACCCTCTTCAGGCCTCCTCATGTACTGCACACACATGGAACACACACACACACACACACACACACACACACACACACACACACACACACGCAAAACATCCATACACATTAGGAAAAAAAAGAAAGAAAAGAAAAACATGAATAAAGATAAGATGAAAAACATGAATAAAGATAAGACGAGAAACTAACCAACCAACCAACGAACCAACAGCTTAACCTTGAATGATAGCAATTAAGGAATTTGCTAATGAAATGAACGTCTTATAATTTGAGGTATTTCTTTTTTTTTTAGATTTATTTATCATATATATATATATATATATATATATATATATATATATATGAGAATACACACCAGACATACCAGAAGAGGGCATCAGATCCCATTACAGATGGCTGTGAGCCACTATGTGGTTGCTGGGAATTGAACTCAGGACCTCTGAAGAGCAGCCAGTGCTCTTAACTGCTGAGCCATCTCTCCAGCCTAAGAGGTATTTCTTTTCTCTTTTCTTTTCTTTTCTTTTCTTTTCTTTTTTTCCTTTCCTTTCCTTTTCTTCTCTTTTCTCTCTCCCTCTCTCTCCTCCCCCTCTCCCTCCCCCCACTTTTTTTTGGCTTTTCGAGACAGGGTTTCTCTGTGTAGCTCAGGCTGTCCTGGAACTCACTCTGTAGTCCAGGCTAGCCTCTCACTGGCAGCAATCCTTCTGTACCAGTAACCTGAGATTTGGGATGATGGCTTGAGCTAACACACTTGGCATGACATTGTTTCTCATCTTGTTCGGAGCCTGCCTAGTCATTTGACAATATGCAGTAGTATGCATTATTCATAAAAACTAAGAGAAGTATAAACATTAAATTTTTTTTGTTATTTTAACATTCCAAACTTTCCATGTTATAACATGAGAGAATTTTACTAGCATAATTACAAATATACTGAGATTTTTCATAGTCTGATGAATCAGCAAATATACATATTGATCTCTTTTTAAAAGATCATTTCTAGGTATGCATGATAATTGCAGCTTTATCCAGTTGAATACAAATATATTCACTACTCAATTAAATGAGACTATTTCTAAAATATATCATTCCTCCTTTCCCTAGTGACTCAGGAACCACAAGATCGTAATAGATTTTTTTAAAGTATATTTGAGACCCAAGCACAATGGCCTGCAGTGCCTGAGGTGGCCAGGAGAGGGCGTCATAGCCCCTGGAACTGGAGTTACAAGTGGTTGTGAGCCACCTTGTGCTGGGAACTGAACTCGGCTCCTCTGCTTCTCTGACCAGCTCTCCAGCCCCCATCATTTAGTGTAGCCTTCATCTGGTGCTCCTCTGTGACGGTCTGTCATTGACCTTGATACTTCTCCCTGATGTCAGTACCTTGCCCTCCAGACATTCCCACCTCCATTTTCTAACGTTGAGGTTTTCCTGTGTGAGAAAGCAGATAACTCCTTTGCTGGAAAGATGGATCAGAGAGAAGGAAAACTCAATGCAAGCCATGTTGGGAGTGACTCTACTTTCTATGATCTTATGGTTTTACATGGCTTAGGTGAAGTTGCTATATTAGGAAAATGCTTTGGAGGGGCCAGCGAGATGGTTTTGGAAATAAAGGTGCTTGCTGCCAAGCCTGAGGACCAGAGTCAGAACTTGACATTGGAGAGAATTGACTCTTACCAATTGTTTGTGCCCCCTAATAGAAGGATGATGATGACAACGACGACGAAGACATAAAAAGTTTGATAAATTATGCACTTCTATGCTAAGTGAGGAAATTTCATTTCTCTGGGGTGGGGGGGGGGTCTTTTTTTTTCTTTTTACTGTTCCCTAAACAATATAGCGTGTTAACTATTTCCTCAGCATTCACATGGTATCAGGGTTATGGGTTACCCAGAGTGACCTAACTGTGTGTCGGAAGAGCAAAGCTTACGTGGAAAGACTGCATATGCTGTTTGCACGGGCATGAGCATCACAGACTTTGGGAACAAGGGTCTGGGAACAAACCCAAATGCATACAGCAAGGACACCTGTACCAAAAACACTAAGCAGTTTCCTCTTTAGATGAAGTTATATAGCTAGTTTTTAAGATAACTTAATTTTTTTTTTTTTTTTGAGACAGGGTTTCTCTGTGTAGCTCTGGCTGTCCTGGAACTCACTTTGTAGACCAGGCTGGTCTCGAACTCAGAAATCCGCCTGCCTCTGCCTCCCGAGTGCTGGGATTAAAGGTGTGCGCCACAAAATTTTTATCATTTGAGCATTTCACACCTGTATCTAATGTGCTTTGGTAAGAGCCAGCCCCAGCCTCCCTCCAGCTCCTATCCTATTCCCAGGTTACCTCTCCTTTTAAAACGCTCACTGCGCTCACACACTGCGCTCACACACTGCGCTCACACACTGCGCTCACACACTGCTGCGACACTAGGCAGCATGGGCAGACTCTCCAGACCCCCATCCCTGAAACCTGATTCGCTCTCCGCAGCAGCCATCAATTGGCCAATCACTCCTCAGACAGGGGTGAGGGTTCATGAGTCCTCCCCCATCCATGCGGGGATATGGGCTGGCTTGATCTTACTCAGGTCTTAAACACAGAGCCGTAGCTGTTTCGAGTTCATATGAGCAATAGCCCTGCTGTGTCCAGCAAACATTTTCACAGCAGGCAAACACTACCTCTGGTCCTTAACCATCTTTCTGCTCTCTCTTCCTCGATGCTTCCTAGGCCTCAGAGACACCGAGTATGATATGGCTGTTTCACTTAGAGCGAGCATGCCATAGTATCTTACTCTGTACACTGATCAGTTGGGAGTCCCTGGATTATTGACATCTACTGCAAAAAGTAGCTTCTCTAGTGGGGGTTGTGGGATGCACTAACTTAATGGTCATGAAGAATTCCATCCCTTGAAGACAGACACCCCCCCCCCCCGACCCCCCCCCGGACTGTGCTTCACAGGGACTGGGGCATCATTCCCCACAAGCTGTTTCCTTGGCCTGAATTCCCACCATGTCCTTAGCCCCTTGTACCTGATCTAGACATTCATGCTCTTGACTGGATTGCCTCTTGGTTGAATGGAATGAAGACTGGCAGGTAGGGTGTGACCCCCATCTGGAATGAGTTTATCAGCGCTCACAGACTAACATGGCACTGTTCTAGCCTGCTAAGTATCACGGGGCCAGATAAATTTAGCAAGGAGAATTTCCCCCCTGACTTGTTTCCATGACAATGTCTGGGACATTTTTAGCTCAGTTGAATTAAGCAAGGTCTGTCGTGAAAGGGACATTGTAGAATGGAATTTTCCCACTTACGAGTGAGAGCCTGTAAGTAACTATCTGGTCCTGGTGGACTGGAAAACAAAACAAAACAAAACTAAACAAAACTAAACTAAACTAAAAGATGTCTTTGGAATATTGGAGCAGAGAGAAAGTAATTTGGTCACACACATTTTTTTTTTCTTTCTTAGAAACAGTGGCCCGAAATGAAGGGATATGGTGGGATCTGGCCCAACTGCCAAGATGGAAGAGGCAGTTTGGACTTGCTTTGAGGGAGGCTCTGGTTGGCTTCAGGAGGTACACATATACCACATTCTGCAAGTGCTTCTGTAAGTTAGAGGCTCAAGGGTGCTCACTCACTTGGCTTGGGCCAGCACTCCGATGACCTCTGCATACAGGTCAGCCACAATGTGCATGTTGCCAGTGTTGGGACCCAGGTATCTGAGTGGGACAGAAGTAGACAAGTTAGGGGTCTGGTGCCCGGAATAGATCAATGAGCTAACCTAGAAGTTAGCGTTCAACGTCGTTCAATACTCTAAGGAGGGAAATCGCCTTACCCTTCTTTGTATTTAAAGTGCTTGAAAGCCAAGTTAATAATATCGTGTATTAAGCTGTCGATTACAGGATGAAGGGGGATCTGGAAAAAAAAGATGACATTGAATTTGGAAGAGATTATTAAATAGCCTGTCTGTAACAGTCACTCCAACAATGACGCATGGCTTATTGTAATCAATAAAACAGGGTCCACATTGCCCAGTAATTCATAAGCCATAAATTCAGGCTTTTAAAATGTAGTCAGTTTTACAAAGTGTAAATAGAAAATGATAGTAAATGAATCACTCACCTGTTTCAAGACTTCTATTAACACTAAAGAAAAGATGAAATCAATGGCGAGGTCCCGTCTCTCCATTAAATAGTCTCGCTGCTGTTCATCACTGCGAAGGTTAAAACGAAGGTACTTTTAGGGTGAAGTGGACCATCTCATCAGAAGACTGCTCCCAGCCCCCACCCTGGACCACCCTGCTCTGACAAGATCACATGTTACCCTGGACCACCGTGCTCTGACGAGATCATGTGTTACGGCACATGAAGGATGCTGCTTTCACGTGTCATGGCACAGGAAGGATGCTGCTTTCATTATGGCTCAATGGGCAAATACTGCCAGAATATGTGACTTTTTAAAAATGCCAACCATATAGCCATTTGTGGGTGTAGAACCTCATTTTGTGAACTTTCTTATAGTCCCCCGACAGCTCAGGAATGCGACTGTTGATAAAATAAGATCCATATGTGAGACAGAGCTTCCAGGGGGTGTGTGTGTGTGTGTGTGTGTGTGTGTGTGTGTGTGTGTGTGTGTGTAGGGGGTATTCAAAGGATCTTGGGACTTAAAGTAGCGATGTCATTAACAGATTTCACAAAGGACCCTGGGTAACGAGAAGCTGGAAGCTTCGACAGGAAGTGACATGACAGAAACGGGAGGGAGGGAGGGAGGGAGGTGAGGTGGAGTATTTGTATTCATTGTAAAGGCATGCCAGGGGAAATGTGCATCTCCATGCCTGCCTTCTGCTGGGTACTGACCTCGACCCTCAGTGACTGGGCTGGCCGCGGTGTGGAAATGTCCTGATTTAAATTATGCCTCTTCTACCTTTCCCAATGAGAGCGAAATGCTAATGATACAGATTGAGTGTCTCTTCTCTGAAATGCTGGGGGCAAGAGTGCCGGATGTCTTCTCTTCTCACTTTGGAGTATTTATACACGTAACATCTTGGGGATGAGATCCAAATCTAAGCACAAAATTCCTTATGTCTCATGAATACTTTCTGATGGCGTTTAGCATGGGGTCGAGCGTACCGCTAGCTGTGTCGCCTGCATCTTGTGGTGTGAGATCAGCCGTGGGGTCATCTACTTTTGACAGGAAGCTGTCACATCAGACATTTATTTATTCATTTATTTTGGAGCATTTCAGTTTGGGGATTTTTTTTTTTTCAAGAGAGATGGTCAACTTTACTTGAATGAAGGTTTGAAGTGGTCAGGCATATATAGTATTTAGTGTAGTCTCCTAAACACATAGAGGGTCCATACTTGTTGAGGCTAACAGGATACACACTCCCTTAGAATAAGCCAAAGGAATTTAAAGCATGAAATGCTTTTGTTGTATGTCTAGGAATGAGGAGTAAGATGGGATTTCAGACACGTACACGCACATAGATGCACGCATGCACACACATACACACACACACACACACATGAACTTCTGGAAGTGCCTGTTATTGTATGAAGTCACATCTGGTAGATTGGTGAGGTTAAGAAGGGAAGCTTTGGTTTTGCTTTTCCAAGGGAAATCATGTCAGATCATTTCTGAGCAGCAAGGCAGGAGGAGGAGTGTAAACAAATCAATCCAAGGTTATTTGAGACCCACCTGAGCTCGGTGCTAGAAAATGAACAAATCTGTATTCAAAAAGAGCCTTCCCCAGTTGAGACTCCAGCACACACCTCACGAGACATAAAAGGGAGGTTTGAAGCAAGAGCAAGAAGGCTCTCAAGACAGCAGCAGTGAGCCGCTTGGTAAGGGACCTTTAAAGCAGCCAGAGAAGGCAAGTGCCTGCTTGCAGCAAAAGCTTGACACCCCAAGCTTCATTCCTGGAACCCGAGGTGGAGGAGACTCCCCAAAGCTGTCCTGTGGCCTCTGAGTAAGACAGTTATACACACACGCATGCTGGACCACCTCCCTCGCCCCCTCGCCTCTACCCAGTGATAATGATGATGATGATGATAATAATAATAATAATAATAATAATAATAAAAAAACTTAGAACTGTTTCCCAAAGTGCCCAGAAAACCCCAAGAAAGGGGTAATTCCTGGCTGGGAAAATAAAAAAATAAAATTAAACATTTTAAGCCCTGATTTTATTTAATATGGCAAATTATGACTTCAGATAAAAGATACATACTTTTCCAATAGTGATTCAATTTGACTGCCTAGTGGAGGTCTAAGTGACAGAAGCCAGAGACATCTGACAAATACTTTTGACAGGGAAGATTCTGCTACTGCGCTAATCTGTGATCCACGACCCGGGGACAATTCCTCCACTTGACAGTTTTCCCTCACTTAGGCCTCTCCCTCAAGTTACCACTTCAGTCACAGCCTAGTGTAACCCTGGCTGTCATGGAACTTGCTCTGTAGACCAGGCTGGCCGCCCCCCAAGTGCTGAGATTAAAGGTGTGCACCAAAGGTACCTGGCTACGTACTCTTATTTTAAATGTTGAAGTATAGCTAAAACACTACTGAGATAAATCCTACTGCTCTAATTCTGTGGACATTTGACCTCAAAACTGACCTGCAAAGGACCAGCAGTGATTAAAAACCAAACTCAGAAACAAATAAACAAATCCAAATAACAAACAATAACAAAACAACAACAACAACAACCACAACCACAAACCAACAACAAACCTTGCATTTTCAATTCATCAAGAATCTAGTTTTAGTAACTAAATTCGGACAGGGCAAAGAAAAAAAAAACTAACTCAGTTAGTTCAACTCTTACAAGTGGCTGCTGGGTCCCTGCGGAGAGTTATCCCCAGGGGAGTCTCTTCTCCCACTCAGGAGCCAATGTGTCTGATGGGAGGAAGTGATTGCATGAATTTAATGCAAACCATTTTCAGACATCCAATGGAAAAATCTGCCGTCAAATTTAAATATATTAAAAAGTTATTCTTGAAGAGAGACTGCTAAAGGGGCTGGAGAGACAGCTCAGCAGTTAGGAGCACTGGCTGCTCTCGCAGAGGACCTGGGTTCCCAGCATCCACATGGTGGCTCACAACCATCTCTAAGTTCAGTTTCAGGGGATCTGACGCCCTCTTCTGGTCTCCACAGGCACTGCATGCATGTGGTGCACAGCCATACAATGCAGGCAAATACTTATATACACAAAGTAAAAATAAAAAAACTAAACAAAGGAAAGCATTAAAGACAGCTGGTAATGGGAACAGGCCCTCTTTTTGGAGTCAGGAAACAACGAACTTAGGTAGTGGTGACACTGTACAGTGCTGGGAATCTACTTAGATCAATGAACATGTGGTTCAAGGCGACCATGTTATAGGATTTATACTGTGCCATCGGGTGTTTCCTGCAAGCCCACGTCTGTAATCCCAGTACTTAGGAAGCAGGAAAAGAAGGTCTGCCAGGCACACCAGGCTATCCTGGCTAGAGAGCGAGGCTCTGGGGTTTTTTGTTTGTTTGTTTGTTTTTGTTTTTGTTTTTTCAACTACAACGTACTCAGTGTGAAAAAGTTATCTATCACCTTCTCAAACAAAGTGATCAATATGATCGACTGTCGCAGAAACTCAAGCGTTTTAGAAAACTTACACACCCTAAATAAGTGGGTTTGATAAAAATTACATGTCTTAAATTTCAAAAAGAAAACTTTAAACATAGTATCAGGATTATCAAGAAAAAGAAAGGCTAGGCTACTGGGAGAGCAGTGGCAGGTATCTGATTTTTAGTAGCAAATTTCAGGTTACTATGTTTAAAGGCATTTAGACAAAAAGTAAAATCAATTCCTATGGAGAAATAGAACTAGTTTCAAGATAACCTCTTTTTTTTTCTTTCTCAAGATTCATCTTATATTTAATTACATGTATGTATGTATGTATGTATGTATGGGCATCTGAGTGCAGGGACTCAAAGAGGTAAAGAGAAATCTGATACCCAAAGAGCCGGGACATAGGTGGCTATGAGATGCCTGATGTGGGTCTGGGGACCCAGTCCAGGTCCTCTGCAAGAGCAGTATTTAATTTCAAAGCTCAGCCATCCTTCGGGCATTTCATTTTTTTTTAAAGTCATATTAAGCCTTCTTCATATCCATAAGTTGTTTCTTTCTTTGCCTAGCTAGGTACCATACCTTAATTTCAAACTTCCGAACTTCAATGCCTAATATCTGGGGTCATGCACTAACTTGATCCCGTAAGAATGTAGTCAGCTGCCAAACAGCTCCTGTGGTAGTAAATTCCACTTCTCAAACCCACAGGGAAGACAGACCACAGAGTGCACAGCTGGCAGCGGAAGTCACAGACATGAATTTAACCTCCCCGTTTGAACCCTCTCTCTGAAATACAGAGAGATAGCCAGCCGCAAGACTCCCTGCCTGCAGCCCAGTGCCCTTCTACCATGGTTTGCTAAGCACTCCAGGTTACCTGGGTAACAGGCTAATATTAAAATATCTGATGGAGTTACTGGGCCTGCAGTGACCTGATCTTGAGTATAGTCCTAGGGAGGGGAGACTATAGAGGAAAGAAGAAGCAATATGATGACCTGGGGCCATTACAGTCTGTGTTGACAGATATATAAATAAGGCCCCTTGCGTTTCCAAGAGGAGAGAGCCGCCAGGGACAGACAGGATGCTGCAAATGCTCTCTCTGCTGCAGACCAGGGCGCTCCATGGCATTTGCTGGGGCTCTTCCAGGAATGTCAGGGAGCCCAGTGTCTCACACAATTCTCATTTTGATGCATGAGGAAAGACAGGGGCAAGAGTGTAACAGGCATGAGAGAGAGAGAGATAGATAGATAGAGAGAGAGAGAGAGAGAGAGAGAGAGAGAGAGAGAGTGTACCTTTTGGACTTATTGCTGGTTCGTGGCCTGTATTCGTGTGACTCGTCCTCAATGCCATTTTGCCTTTTGTACCAGTCGAAGAGTGTTCGCAGGATGGAGGGCAGGCAGTACTCAGAGAGGGAGCTCATGGAGCTGATGACCTTAGGGAAAGAGAGACGCAGGCCATCAGAAGGCTTGCTGGCAAGGCCAGTCAGTCCCCGAGACACTGGCTGTTGCATAAATTATCAACCACGAGCAACAGGCAGCACCGAGTTTTCTACACATGCCCAGACATCTCTTTCATAAATTAGTGTGCCACATCACTTAGCGTGGCAGACATTTTTCACATAATAATATCCTGTGGCTCACAACACAGCTGACCCCCGACCGCCATTCATTGTAGCAATCTGATGGTCACCGCACCTGAGTTCTTCATGAGACCAGCATGAAGTCATGCTGCCATATCATGCCATAACAACACTGTGCTGGTTGCATCCTCTAAAGTCCTTAGAGAAAATAAAAAGAACTTGAGCACATTAACCATTCATGTGAAACAGGTAAACCAATTTCCCAAGTGAATATCCTTCATGACAACAACAATCACCATTTTCTCCCAATAAGCAATCATTGGAACTATGCCCCCAATCAGGATCCAGGAGCCAATGAGTATAAATACTTTAATTTTATTGCTTAAATTTTTTGCTATTTTTAAAAAATATATTTGGCGTAGCCTCCTCTTAAAGCGAAGCGGTCTTGTGAGCAGACTCTCTCACCATCACTTCTAAAACCTTTAGAGTGAGCAAGCAAGACTTTTCCCTCAGAGTGTATTACTCAACGCCTTAATCTCACTCTCTCCCATGACAATAGCTGTAAGCACACACACACACACACACACACACACACACACACACATGGCTGTATGAGACACACACACACACATGGCTGTATGACACACACACACATGGCTGTATGACACACACACATGGCTGTTTGACACACACACAGACACACACACACACACACACACACACACACACACGGCTGTATGACACACATGGCTGTAACGTTATCTTTAGTCATGGGTTGGTAGAAGTGAAAAAATAAACAGGATGTTGTATTTGGACCATTCTGTGAATCTGGTTATCAACCTTTCCAAATCGAAACCAATCTGTTATTCCAACATAAGACAGAATATTTGGGGTCTGGAGAGATGGCTCAGTGGTTAAGAGCACGGGCTGCTCTTGCAGAGGGCCTGGGTTTAGTTCCCAGAACCCGCCTGGGTTTAGTTCCCAGCACCCACATGGTAGCTCACAACTATCTGTATATAACTTCAGTTCCAGGGGCTCTGATGCTCTCTTCTGGACGCCATGGGCTCTGCACACATGTGTTATACATACTCACATGCAAGTAAACACTCATATACAACCCTTTTAAAGTAAGGAAAATTTAGCCAGGCACAGTGGTTACACAGGTACATTCCTTTAACCCCAGAACAAAGGCAGGGTGCAGCGGGCAGGGGGCAACAGATCTCTGAATTCAAGACCAGCATGGTATACACAGTGAGTTCCAAAACAGTCAGGACTTCGCAGAGAAAGCATGTATCAACAAAACAAAACAAAAACACATACACACAAACAAACAAAATAAAAACCTACTCCCCAAAAAAGAAATAAAAAAGATTATATATATATATATTAATATATATATATTAATAGATAGATAATTTATTAAATATTTAAAAACTATGATAAATCAAACCAATCTTGTATGAGATACAACAGTTTGTGCAAACTTGTAAAGGAGATAGACTTACACCTGATTTCCAAACATCTTTGGGCGGAACTTACTGTACTCATATGCTTTATTTAAGGATAACCTGTGCTAGATAGGCTTCTTTTTTTAAACTGTATGCATTCACTATTATTATTGTTTTGTTAACTTGACACAGCAATGGTCATTTGGAATGATGGAACTTCACCTGAGAAATTGCCTCCATTAGATTGGCCCGTGGCTGGTTTGTGAGGCATTTTCTTGGCTGATGGTTGGTGTAGGAGGCTCCAGCCCACTGTGGGTGGAGTCCCCCCTGGGCTGGTGGTCCTGGGTTTTATAAGAGACCAGGCTGAACAAGCCACAAGGAGAAGCCAGTGAGCAGTGTTTCCCCATGGTCTCCACAAAAGTTTCGGCCTCCGAGTTCCTGCCTTGGCTTGCCTCAGTAATGAACTATGATCTAGAAGTGTAAGCCAAACAAGCCTTTCCTCCCTAAGTCACTTTGATCATGGTCTTTATCACAGCAACAAAGAGGCAAGCATTCCACAAATTGCCTATAAAGATTAAGAGAAAATATCTTTGCTTGTTAAAAAAAAAAATGACCATAAAGCCTGTCTCACCTGTAGGCACTTTCGTTAGCACAGGCGCTGACAGTACCTCAGAGGGAATGACAGACAGACAGACAGACAGACAGACAGACAGACAGACAGACAGGTCAGCAGTGGGGAAGATGTGCCTCTTCCATCTCTCTCCCTGCCCTGCAGAAGCCAGGCTTTCAGGGAGGAAGGGTGGGGTCTGGGTCTGCAGAGCTCTGGCCCTCAAAGCCCAGGAAGGGAGGAAGGTCTTGCTATCTTGGCTTCTGGACTGCTCCCTTTCTGGGAAGTGAAGCCAAATGGCCACATGAATTCCAGCTCTGTGCTGCTGCTGAAAGCGGGCAGGCCCGGCACAAAGATGGCCTTGTTGCCTTTAAATAATGATGCTCTTCTACCGTGGATGGGCAGAGACGGGGCAGCAGGTGGGGATGGAGTATATGGAATCCCGGGCTCATTTCAAAGGGTGTTTTCTTTTGGGGGGTGTATATAAGAGTACTAAATGTACTCTGCAAATGTTCTAATATTTGCTTTGGCTTTCTGTGTGTGAGTAGTCTATAAGACACTGCCCGTTAACGTTCCTGCAAAGAGGGTGGCTTTTCTGCAACCTTTCGTTATCCTTGCTGAATACAAAGAGGGAAACTTTACACATAGATATTTGAATACTTACTTCATAAGGTCACGCCATATTTTATAGTCATAAGACAGATTTGTCATGGCACTGAATGGCCAATTTAAAATCACCCCAGCGATGGCTCAGGGGGTCAGGGTACCTATTGTGTAAATTCTGAAAACACTGACATTGTAACACTGCACTCATGTTTAAGTGGTAACAGCCTTAAACATTTAATTCAGTACTTTTTTTTTTCCTAGAAGATTAGCAACCATTTTGTTGTTGTTGTTTTAATACCTTGGTTTTAAGGCACGTACCATTCTACTAGAGAATCATTTCAGAAATGCTGAATAACACTAATAATATATAAAACCAACATTGGTTATTTTTTTATCCTTAATTGCTTATTCATTTTCACTTTGGCATTTTTAAAGACTTAGTAATTTTCTTATTTTCTGTGTTTGCCTCCATGTATGTATGTACACCATGTGCATACAGTGCCCACAGGGGCCAGAAGAGGGCATGGGAACTACTAGACTTGGAGTACCAGACAGCTGTGAACCACCATGTGGGCGCTGGGAGCTGAACCCAGGTCCTGTGTAAGAACAGCCAGTGCTCTAACCCCTGAGCAACCTCTCCAGCCCCACTTAGCCACTTTAAACAGGTGCTCACTGCATTGTGGCACTACAGTGACTGCTGAAACACCACGGGCTCATGGTTCCTTTTTGAGACAGTTATAAGTGTTCATGATGCTGTCTCAACTCTAGCACATGGATGTATTTTACCATGAGTTTTCTGCTAACAACCTAAGCTGCTCTATCAGTACACAAGATAGGCAGCACCTATGAGAAAACCAAAGAAGCTACTCAGGATGTTTGCGTACACTGTCTGGGAATTACAGCAACACCGCAAGCAATGGATGTAAGCAGTACTCTGAACACAGGCTTGCAAGTGACCATCCTTGGAGCCCATCATGAGATGCCTGAGCCTTCACCTGGTTTGTTTCCATAATTCCCCAAGGGCACGGAGAAGCTCGGAAGGTCTTGGCTTCATGTTACAGCTCAACAGGCCTGGCACTGCACCGCCTCTCTGAAGCTCTGAGTCATCAACTGAGACAGGGAATACTTAATCTCACTGGGTTTTAAACTGAGGACAAAATGAGACGCTGTTAAATGCAGGGCACATAACAACCCTTCTGGTCTCATTCTTTCATTTCTAAATATTGAAATGAAAATTGAGACATAAAACACATCTGACTTCTGCTCAGCAAAAGAGGGTGGAGAACTGTTGTTAACTATCCTCGGACAAGGGGTGAAGTGTCCAGATTACACTAAGAGCTGTGAAAATTCAACACCCCGAACCCAAAACTTCTGATCAGTAAATAAGCCAACGAATTCGGTTGACAGTTCATGTGAGAAGAAAAGCAAGCAGCTAATAAATATTTGTAAAAGTGCTCACCTCACAGCAAGAGCAGTTACTGCACTTGATTCTGTGCCCACCAACACTGCCATAGGGGGAGGGGATGAAGCCGCACACCTCCCTGAAGGCTAATGGCTGTCAGAGAAGGGGGTCCTATTCCTGGGAAGTGTAGTTGCCCTTGCAGGGGTAAATGACACCCCAATCAAGTTCACACATGCAACTCAAAGTAAATGCAGTGGGGCATAGGCAGACAGACAGACAGACAGACAGAGTCAGACATAAACCCTGGAAGGGGACTTGGTGAGAATGGGCTGATAATAAGACTACAATCAAAATGGATCACAGATGTGCATGAAACTGTGAGAGAATTTTTTAAAAAGTGTTCAACATCCTTGAACACTTGAGAAAACCACCTTGAGCCACCACCGAACTCCAGTGAGGACAGGCGCCATCAGCAAAACTAAGGAGGTGTGGGTGTGGGGAAGAAGAACACCTAGACGTGGCAGGAGTGGACACTGGTGCGTGCCTGTGGAAACCAGGTGGAGGCTGCTGCTGTGGAAGGCAGATGGAGAAACGGTTTTCTTCAGTGGTCTGACCTCTGGTAAGGTGTCCCTGCTTCTGTAAATACCTCCCTTCCAACACTCCACACTTGTGTAAAAAAACCCTAATGAAAATTCTGACCTTCTTCTTCCTCCTCCTCCTCCCTGTTCTCCTTCGTACTTTCTTCCTCGTCTTTCCTCTCCTTCCTCCTCTCCTTCTTTTCTTCCTCTCCAACCTCTTCTTCCTCTTCCCCCTTTCACAATCCTCTTATTTCTCTTCCTTTTCTCCGTCTCTCTCAGACACACACACACACACACACACATACACACTCAAACTTACACTCACACATGTTCACATACATGCATACACGCACATACTCACGAATATACTCACACACCCACACACACACACACACACACACACACACACACTTTTTTAAAGATCTATTTATTTATTATACGTAAGTACACTGTAGCTGTCTTCAGATATCCCAGAAGAGGGCGTCAGATTTCATTACAGATGGTTGTGAGCCATCATGTGGTTGCTGGGATTTGAACTCAGGATCTTCAGAAGAGCAGTCGGTGCTCTTAACCGCTGAGCCATCTCTCCAGCCTCACACACTTTCACATACACAACACACACATACACACACAGAGACAGACACAAACCTATTCGGAGGTTAGTTGGGAAGAGACGGGATTAACAAGAGAGGGAGAGGGACAAGAGGGTGGCTAAGTGTGATCAAGATACACTATGAGCACATATGAGAAGGTGGTTATAAAGGCAATTATTTTATGACACTAATTAAGAAAACATTTTCAGGAACTGAAAATAGGCCCAGCTATACCTCTTTTGGGCATATACCTAATAAGCTCTCTGTCCCACCCCAGAGATACACGTTTATGTCTCGTCACAATAACAAAGAAGTGGAAAAGCAGCTTAGATTCTATCAAAGGATGAATGAATAGATAATGAATACTTGTGGTACATATTGTGGTGGCTTGAATAAGCTTGGCTCATGGGAAATGACACTAATTACGAGGTGTGGTCTTATTGGAGGAAGTGTGTCACTGGGTAGGTTGGGTAGGTCTGATGCTCAGGCTCCGCTCAGTGAGGAAGAGACCCTTTTCCTAGTGGCCCCTTCAGATCAAGATGTAGACCTCTCAGCTTCTCCAGCCCCATTTCTGCCTGCACGCTGCCATGCTTCCTGCCACGATGATAATGAACTGAACCTCTGAACCTGTAAACCAGCCCCAATTAAATGTTGTCCTTTATAAGCGTTGCCTTGGTCATGGTGTCTCTTCACAGCAATGGAAATTCTAAGACACATATAGGCAATGGAATTTTATTCAGCCACGAACAGATAAATGGACAGAATTGGAAGATATTCTGTTGACGGGGCAACACAGACTTCAAAAGACCCACACTGCATGCTCTCTCTTAGATGTGGACCCAGATTTACATTTTTACATTTTTAAAAGATTTATTTATTTATCATATATAAGTACACTGTAGCTGTCTTCAGACACACCAGAAGAGGGCATCAGATCCTATTACAGATGGTTGTGAGCCACCATGGGTGGCTGGGAATTGAACTCAGGACCTCTGGAAGAGCAGTCTGTGCTCTCAACCGCTGAGCCATCTCTCCAGCCTAGATTTACCTTTTTACCTGTGTGCATTTATGTGCAAGTGAGGGCTGAGAAACTAGAAAGGGCTCCATTAGCTGGGAGTGGGTGTGGACTCTAAGTGGGGGAGGCTTTGGTATGAAAGGGAACAGGGAACACTGTAGGAGGGGGGGAGCGTAAGTGGTTATGGAAGCCAGGGAGGGAGCAAAGGGTCAATCAACCAAAAATATGCATGTATGAAATTGCTGTAAAAGAGCCTGTTGCTTTATATGCTCATTAATACCATTCAGACGACTCTGACGAGATTATTGGCTGAGTGACCAAAGCCAATAATAGAATTTTCTCTACCAGAGCCAGACAAAT
This sequence comes from Mus minutoides, assembly GCA_902729485.2. Lineage (NCBI taxonomy): Eukaryota > Metazoa > Chordata > Mammalia > Rodentia > Muridae > Mus > Mus minutoides. The sequence continues at coordinate 1,640,499 of LR749638.1, read as the reverse complement.
GCATTTTAAGGGCAAAGAGCAGTGGGGATAGCCTTAACCACTCCCTCTCCCAGAGCTGACTCTCAGCACCTCTCGGGGAATTCATGGGGGCTTAGCTTATGCTCCATGCTTCTGACTGCAGCACATAAGCACACTGTCAAACACCTGCCAGCCTCCCGAGGCTTGTTACAGAGGAGGCTGAGCGAGGTTTGCTTGTCCATCATTAGACTCTGAGTGAGGGAGGTGGTGAACGACTAATCCCCAAGTTTGCTTTGGGCTGTGACTCACTCTTAAGCCAACAAGAAATGACCCTGAGGAACGTAGCTAGAGCTATCTTAGATTCAGAATCTGTCGCTGGATGAAGCCTGCTACTACAGTGCCCATCTTACCCACAAGTCCCAGTTACCTCCATGACAGCGAGTGAAAAATGAACACAGCCATTGGTTAGGCACTCACTCAGTCTTGGTGGGTCTGTGAGAATGCGCAGGCCTCACCTGACTCTGCTCTCCTCTGTTCACCCACCCCAACATCTTTGTCCTTCTTCAAGTATTCTCAGTCTCTCACACATCAGAAATGCCTCCTCTCCCTGCCTCACTGTCTGCTCTCTCCTTAGTCCTCAAAATCTCATGTCTAGTGTGGCCACACTCTGCGGCTTCTTATCTGACCTATCAGCAGGTGCAGAACTCAGAAGCTAAGCCTTGAAAGCCTTGCCTGTAGTCTTATCTGCTGAAGATCCTCCCTGAAGGACTTTCCTCTCTAGGGTTCCATGCCAATGTCCTGACCCAGTTTGGTTCCAGCACATTCTCTTAGCTCCTGTGTTTGCCCTTATGCAATGGCCAAAGCACAGTGAGACAATTTACCTCGGACAATTGTTCTGACCTTTGGATTTTCATCTGATGTTCCAGCCATAGCTCCTTTTGGGAACAATAAGACAGAGAAAGGAAGTGACCTCCACTCCCCAGCAGGGGCTGGTCCAAAACACTAAGTCTGGGGTGAGAGTGGGAGTGGTCCAGCCATTGAAACAAGGAGAATACAATATCTGAATTATAAAGTAAACAACCCTGATAATTTAAGGTGCATTGACACCTCAGATGAAAAACTGTACAAATCTGCATCACTAATCCATAAAGTTATTTTTAAAAATTTTGCATCAAATCCCCTTTAGGCTACATGTAGAAAGTGCTTAAGCCACAGCACCGATCTCATGCTTAGACCTAGGTGCATCCTTCTATATATTTGTAAAAATTAGAATTCTAAACCCACTCTGGCTTTAAGTATTTTATGTGAGGGTCACTCAGCCTGCATTTCAGTCCTGTTTGCCACTATCAGACAGCACATAGGCTACAGTCTAAAAGCTAAGGTCAGAGAATGCATATGTGCACAGCCAGAATGCACATGCGCATGTGCACAGCCGGAAGGCTCGTGCAAGAATATTTAGTGCTGACTCAGCAGCTGTCTCTTCTGTGCCTGTGTATAATGTCCATCATGAATCCACCCTCTGCAAAGAAAGCATCACCATCTTCCCCAGTAAAAGGGCATTTCTGAACGTTAGCATTTATTTCTCCTTATCTGCATTTGGCCACTACACGCCCAGGTCCAGCCTTGCCCATCAGCTGCTGTTTGATTGGAGAGCTGGCTCAGCAGTCACGAGCATGGGCTGCCTGCCAGAGGACCTGAGTGGCTCACAATGCCCACATGTGGCTCACAGCTGCATGCAACTCCAGTTCCATGACCTCTTCTAGAGTCTCTGGGCTCCTGCACATACAGGGTACCCATGTATATACTCAGGCATATATATATATATATATATATATATATATATATATATATATATATACACACACACACACACACACACACACACACATACACACATAAAATGATTTTTTAAAATCTTTAACAACAAAAAAGAAAAAGGACTTCTGTTAAATTTGATAACAGAAGAGCCACCTCTGGGGTGGCTCCTGTGACCCACTGAAATGGAACATCCTCCCAACTTCCCACTTCCGTGCCTGTCACAATACTCTTCTTGCCTTCAACACCTTTGTCCATGGCTAGCCTTGGCCCATCTTGTCTATCTGGATGATGAGGTCACTACTCTTCGATGACTCTCCGTGACATTCATGAGCTGCTTTTATCTCTAAACGTCTTCGTAACCCGATATGTACCTCTAGCTTTCCCATGGTGGAATTCTAAGCATAAGACACTCTCTGCCTTCTGGGGCTGAGAATTTCTTGAGGATAGGAGCTCTATTGTATCTATACCCTTACACAATGCCCCAGGTAGGCTTCTCTTGCTGTCATAAAACACTGACTTAAACCGAGCTGTGGAGGAAAAGGTTTGGTTTATAGCTTACAGCCCATCAATATGGAATGCAAAGGCAGATGCTCAAGGCACAAACGTGGCAGCACAGACTGATGGAGAGACCATGGAGCAACGTTACTTACTGGCTTGCAATCTTTCTTATACAGCCCACCTGTCCAGGGGTGGTACCACCCAAAGTGGGCTGGGCTCTCCTGCATCAATTAAGACAATGCCTCACAGATGTGCCAATATGCCAGTCTGATGGAAGAGACTCTTCATGAGGGTTTCTCTTCCCCAGTGTGTCAAGCTGACCCAGGATTAGCCACCACGCACAGCTATTCCTGACACTCTTTGTTGAACTAAGTGGAAATGACCTGAAAAGTCGGTCTCTGCATTGGGTTACCTTGTTTCTACTTCTTTCACTAATATTCATTATTCTTAAATAATATTAGTACTAACCATCCTTTGTAATGAGTATCCTTGCCTCTGCTTTATTTAATGTCAAATCTTCATCAGTTCCAGCAGCCACCCCCCGCCATATTTCTATTCTTCAAAGGTCTCCCATGGCCCCTTCATGAGCACAGTCTCCCAGGGTTAACATGAGACTGTCACTAAGGCCACTTTGATACTGGGAAGTGTATGATGAACTGGCATCCCACTGATAGTGGGGACTTCCACCAGTGCAGGCTGAGTTCTTTGTAAACACACACAGACTGCAGGAAACTTCAAGCATTCCCTTTAATGGAATTCATATTACTCTAAATCCAGGTACCTTCCTCAACCTTTTAGGTATCTTGAAACCATTTCAACAGTAGATTACTGCTGGCAACGCTGAAGGACCCTTGTGCATAGATGTGAAGAAACTGACCAGAAAAGGTTCAGTTGATGATTGTCTTCTACAAAGAGTCCAGTGTTGCTTTGGGATACAGCTAAATCAGACGGCAACACTGTGTCTTGTGGCTCCAGGTAACCGCCTTACCATTTGCTCCCACTCAAAGCATCTTTACAGACAGTAATGGTACAGAGCTTCCAGTGAATGTGTGTAGCGAGCAGAAGGCTATAAGGACCAGTTTATGCTTAGACAATATGGTGCTGCTATGTATCTTCTACGAGTTAGCTAAAACATGGCTGACACTAGACATGGGGTGTGTGTGTGTGTTGGGTATGGGTTAGCACAAAATGGTAGACACCTGATGTCTGGGGACCCAAATGAACAGTGATGTAATCTATTATACAATTACTTTTAGCAAGGGCCACTTTTGTATGGGTTTTATATGAACATGGCCTTGAGGGCAGTGTAGCAGCCAAGCCTGCTTGTGTGTGTGTGTTTCTGTAGCCTCATGTGCCCCCTACCATGTAGCCCATGTGTTCCAGCATGTGTCTGGGTGCCTGCTGGTGATTGCCTGGTCAGCAGCCTTCTTCTGGAGTGAAAGAGATATGTCTCATGAGTCTACAACTGAAGAGGTAAAAACCTCTTTAACCTCCCAGCCTTTCGTTAGCCCTCCTCAGATCACGGACCTGACAGCATGAGGTTGTGGTTTGGTTGCAGCTCTGGACTGCCGGGTGACATTCACAACACAAGCCCATGGGTTATGCTTGGTGTCACAAGGTTAAAAATAACCTAGTGAATTCAGTGCATAAGCTGACATTTAAGCCTAGGTCTGTCTAGCCCCAAATGGTAGTATGTTTCTACGATGTTGAATGAAAAGCTAAATGCAAGAACAAAATGTGTTTAAGCTGGATGATGTGGGATAAATGCTCCTCACTGCTGCGTTACAAGCTCAATGATGTGGGATAAGAACTCCTCGCAGTGCTAATTTAGACAAATTGAGAGAATAAAGAAGGAGATATATTTAGCTAGAGAAACTTGGTTTTCCAAGAAAGGGTAGCCAACAATAGGATAAAGAGACCAAGAATATGGAATTTAATGAAACATCACGCAAAGTGAATGCTTAATGACAAAGGGAGCAGAAAGAGCCCACACCTGCCATTGACACCAAACACCATGGATACTTCCACCAACGGTCTCTCTCTGACCAACTGAGCAATGGTGACAACCACAACTGACAATATAGGGTTGAGGGGTGGGGTCCACCCTCCATCTATTACAATCGCCACAGCTACCAGCCCCAGGGCAAGGCCAGGGCCACAGCAGTTCAGGAAGCAGGGCTGAGCACCACCTTGTGACTGTCCCGGAGCACGATAGAACAAAGAGAACAGCATCTCTGTGGTGGACGTTGCTGCACCACTCCGGATCCCTGAGACCTGAGGTGTCTCCCTGTGTTCCAAACATGAACTACAGCTTCCTTCTGTAGAGTTCCCAGACCATAAAGCCCGAGAGTTCATTAGGCCATAGGGCACTGAGCAGTGCTGGGGCCTCAGACACAGGCACCCACTAAAAGTTTTTGAAGACACGCTGTCCTTTATGTCCTATACTGCCAGGGTAGCACCATGACACCTGTCCAGCTTCCTCAAACGTCCTCCTATACATCATTCTGAAGTGACAGGACCAGGCTCTGTCCTGTGTCCCATCCAGTGTCCCATGCTCAGTGTTACTGAGCACTCTCCTACGCTTGGCTGTCACTGGATGCTTGGCTGTTTTTGTTTTTTTTCTACGATTTTTTTAATTTATTATTTTCTCCATTGGAGCTTAAGGTTCCATGTTTTCAGAATGATTGAGGCCATTTTTCTCCTTCAGACTTGTCAATTCAACACTTATCAATTATATTCTGTCTCTCTCTGTCTCTCCTTCTCTCCCTTGCCTCTCCCTCTCCCCCTTCCTCCCAATATTTCTCCAGTATTACAAATTAAAACTAAAACATTCTAGGCAAGCATTCTACCACTGACTGTATCCGTATCTCTCTTTCTGTTCTGATGGCACAGTTTTCCTCTGTAGCTCAGGCTTGCCCCCACCATGTAAGGGCTGGGGTTACAGGTGTGGGCCACAAAGCCTGGCAGCCTGGAAGCAAGTGGACGAAACTAAAACCAAGCCCTGGAGTAGAGACCTGGTCATTATAGACTACAACTAATTTAGAGGAAGTTGATTTTTCAGTAGGATTCTGTTGTGGTTTTGGTCTAATGCTCCTTGTATTATGTTAATTTGACCCTCCAAATTACACAGGAATCCACACGTCTGCACATAAGACGCTGAGGGCCCTGAGGGCCGGCAGCTGGGCAGGGAGAGCAGGGAGATGGGGGAGAGGGGTACAGATGCCAAGGGGGCAATATTTTTTGAAAGATTTATTTTGCTTTTATGTTATGTGTATGTTTTGCTTGATGCATGTGTATGCACCACATGCATGCTGTGACTGCCGAGGCCAGAAAACATCGTTGGCTCCCCTGGAACTGGTAAGTGCTGGAAACCAGGCCTGGGTCCCCTTAACCTCTGAACCATCTCTCTAGCCCCTGAGGGCGTAACATTAAAACCACACACCTATGGCTTTGAGGAAGTTCCTCCGCCTCACAGTGGCCATCCCTGCCTCCCTGTCTGAATCCTTGTAGCTCCTCCTCACCACCCTCAGCTATGTCAAACACCAGGGCCTTACTCACACGGGGCAAGCTCCCTGCCACTGTATTACAGCCCCAGCTCCTGTTCTGTCCATTTTGATATAAATAGAAAAACACACAACATGCACTGCAGTGGCCTCATACCTGATCGAACTGGGGGTCTTCTCCACGCTGCAGAGACTTCGTCAATGGCTTTTCCTACAGGAAAAAATATATATACAAAAGTAATTATGTAGGCTTGTAAACACGGTAAGAGAAACGTCATTACTATTATAATTTTCTCATTCATTTTTTTCCTTCATAGAAACAGTTGCTCCAAGGATGTCTGTGGGACCTAGCAGCCACCTCCTTTCAAATGATTGATGTTAGTGTTTGCATTTTTAGCTGGATTTACAAAGAACTGCAGAAAGGTTCACTAGCCAATAAGAACACAGAATAGTCCTCAAATGACAGAGGGCCCTTAATTCCTAAGTCTCCCAGGGGAGACCTCAAAGAAAGGTTAAGGTCAGAGTAGCAAAGGAATACTTTTTAACTTAGTTAAAAACCAGCTGGCCTGGACACACACACACACACACACACACAGTGCTTCATGCTAACACTTTTGCATACACACACAGGAAGGAGGCAACATTTTGCAAACAGCTCAAGCTGATACAGTTATTGCCACATACAATAGTTAGGTCCATGAGCTAAGAATGTGGGCTGGACAAGCCTCAGAAAATAACATACTGAGTTTTCTTCCTTATCTATATTTACTCAAATATGCTGTCTTAATCATTTTCTTTGAAGACTTGGATTAATATCACTATCCAAACTATAGCCCCCACCCCCCCTTTTCCCTAACTGTTGCTGTGATGGCTAAAGTTATATTTTAAATTTAAAGTACTGTGCTTAAGAGATCTATAAAAGTATCTCTAGCTTGTAAGCGGCTGCTTGTGTAAGGTAACATGCTTCATGATCTCACATCTATAAACAAGCCTGGTTGCCCCAATTTCACAGGATGGACTTGAGCACATGTAGGTGGGAGGTATGTAGGCAGGAAGTATGTCAGGATGTAAGCTTGTCCCTGATTGGATGAAGGTGGGAAGCATGTAGCCTTGTGGATTTTGCCTTTATAAGCCTCTGATTAATGTAATTTGGAGCCAGACTCTGGAATCCTGGGTAGGCGGGATTAACATTACCTGCTCTTTCATACAAAGCATTTTGTTGGCACCTGCTTTGGTCAGCAGACCCTCTGTTTCATCACATGTCTGACTTCCCCACCACTGACACACGAATTCACTACTGAGGGCAGGTGCTTCAGGAGTGACTGACTATGTCCCAGTGCACATGGAAGATGGCTTTGGGAAGAGAATCTACTTGACATTTCGACATTACAGATATCATCTTTGTGCGTCAGTATGGATCTATCAGTATCCCGGGGTCCTGAAAGCAGATGGCATGAAGATGTGTCAAGAGTCTGAGACATAAGGGGGATGTGTTTGGGGTTCTTGTAGAACAGAAGGATGAGTGTTGAGGGGCTTGGGGAATGAGCGGTGGATGTGTTTGTTGGGAGGGCGGTCTTGGGGAAATGGAAAGGGATGTGATGGGGGCCTGGGAGAAGTGGAAAGTTGAGACAGGTATGATTAAGATATGTTATACATGTATAAATATTAAAGGAAAAAGAGAGATATTCTAAAAAAGAGAAAGAGTCCAAGGCCAAACTGGGTTACGTAGTGGGAGCCTGTCTCCAAACAAAATAATAAAAAGTATATGGAAGATCGTGCATCTCCTGTGCCAAAACTACATCATTTACACAAGGGGCCTGGGTATCTGTGGAGTTGGTATTTGCAAGTTTAAAAGGCTCCTGGAGCAAATCTCTGTAAATCTAAGTTCAGAGAGTTGTATCTAAACAGCCACAGTGTTTAAAAATGACCATGTGGCCAGAGATAATACTCTGGTTTCCACAGTGTATGCTTGAATTCTTCATAATTAAACAAACAACTAAAATACAGCCATGACATGACCACTTCTTTTGTTTAATTTAAATCATACACTGCTTCACTTTGAAAGATGGTATCAGCCATTCTCTAAACACACTTCAGCAGCTGGCCTTCTGATGGAGCTGTTGTAGACCTGCCCAACTCCTGGTTCCTTCCACTAACATTATGGTGTGGAGGATACTCCCTGCCTGGCATGGCCCTTCCTTATGTACCTTATTAGCTATGTTATGGAATTTGCATCCCTCCCCCCATTACCCCTGCTTAAATAAAACACACCTATAAAGCTCTTTGTGTTCATATCTTTCTAATAGGGCAGAGTGAAGCCACAGATGTCCACCCTAATTTTAAATAATTTCACTGTGTTCTGGCTATGACCGTCTTTTCACACCAAGTGTCCTGTAATGCCTAAGAAGAATGGTGGCCAAACAGGCCAGATCAACAGGCCAGATCGCAGCTAGAAGTCTCTAGAAGCCTATGGCTCAGAGGCAAGCTTATCCTAGGAATTCAAGAAACACATTAAATACACCACTTCCCACTTCTAGCTTCTTAGTGGGTCCCCCAAATTCCAACTGGGGCCCACCTAGGCTAGATTTCAGAAGCTAGAAGTCTCGAGTTATAACAATGTCTGTGGAGTCATACCCATCAGCATGTTTAAGCCAGCAGAGGCATGGGGCTCATAGGATAGATACTCAGACTGTCCACTGTGCCATCCACCAGGCTCAGGACCATCCTAGTAGGCCTTAGGTATCACAGTAATAGATGGAGCAACATATGAGGGCACAGGATGGGGACCCCCAAGCCTCCTGGATAACCTGGGAGCTTCTTTCCTCACTAAGATATGGTTATTATTTAGGTAAGATGGAGAGAAAAAGAAATCCAGTCACAGCATTGGGAAGATGCGTGGTGTAGAGTATTGAGTGTCATCCAATTAGTGCCCTGTGAGCGTGGCTGCCACTGTCTTTCAGAATTTACTTAGGGCTGGAGAGATGGCTCAGTGGTTAAGAGCACTGACTGCTCTTCCAGAGGTCCTGAGTTCAATTCCCAGCAACCACATGGTGGCTCACAACCATCTGTAATGGGATCTGATGCCATCTTCTGGTGTGTCTGAAGACAGCTACAGTGCACTAATAAGTAAAATAAATATTTTTTAAAAAGAAATTTCTTTAGAGTCATTACTATTTAAATTATGTTAAGATGGGCCAGTGTCCTCCTGGATAATGTCCAGGACCTAAAACCAAAATCCCACAAGTTTTCTTGGGATCATGCACGCTCCTACAGACAGATATTAAGATTTTTAACTTCAACTTCCTATGTTCTATAATGTTCTATATGTAACCAGAAAGTTCTATAAAGAATAAAGTGTGGAGATGTCTCTTAACCAAAAGCCCACATTACTAGAAAAACTTCAATATTTTTAATATAGATTTACTCATTTTTTACTTTATTAGTGTGAACGTTTGCCTGTGTGTATGTCTGTGTACCATGTGTGTGCAATACCTTTGGAGGCCCGAAGAGGATATTGAATTCCCTGGAACTGGAGTTACAGACAGCTATGACTACCATATAGATGCTGAGAACTGAACCCGGATCCTTTGAAAAGCAGAGAACACTCCTAAATGTGAGCCGTCTCCAGCCCCAAGACATTAATCTTGATTGTTAATTTAGAGGAAGCTTTTGGGGGTGATTATTAAAACAACCGAAATGACACTTCAACTAACTGCCAGACTTTGTAAGTCTCGAGACTTGAACGACTGCTTATAAGAACATGTTTTGTGGAAAATTCACATTATATAAATTTATATCACACATTCTATATGAGTTGGCAAAAATGTCCAAACTCAGATCGGCTTCCCCCCATCTCCACTAGACAGAGGAGGACTGTGAGTGGTGTGATATCCCATCACCATGGTGACAGTATCTTTCAGAGTGGAGGTCTGGGGACCCAATTGTTGTCAATCCTCTGAAGCATTGAGCCCAGACCCTGGGGTTCCCGAAGCAGCAGGATGCTCTCTCAGCCTGGACTGAAGAAAAGCAGGCACAAGATATTTCCCTGACTGTCCTATTTTTCTCTTCCTATCTTATTAGTGGCAGCTCAGACTTGACTTTAAAAACATGCTCTGAATAACAATAACCTTTCACCCCAAGCAACTCCCCCTGTGTGTTGGGGGATGGCGGTGGGGGGTGGGGCAGGCACCTGAGGCTAGGAACTGTCCTGATGAGGTATTGGTGTACAGACTGGCATGCTGCACAGATCAGCTGCATGCCTGTTTGTCCACGGGTGACAGTGTCGTTCTGGGACACCTTTAGCATGTCCTAGTAGTGACTACCCAGAACTAGTTAGAATCCTCAGAGTTATAGGGACTATGCTTACAGAGGTGGACACATCTGAGTTTCAGTAAGTAAAACATACACTGATTTTTTTTTACCCAAAGCATTGGAAAAAATACTTCAAGATCAAGACAATGATATTGGCTGTCCCAAAGAAGTCAAAGACACAGGCAGGCAGTTTTCTATCTGGTGGTGGTGGTGGTGGTGGTGGTGTGTGTGTGCATGTTCGCACACCATGAAGCATGATGGGAGACCCAAAGCCCTTAGGTCGTTTTGGGTACTCATTTTTTGAAAATGAAACCTCTTGAGGCAATCTGTCCTATTTGCAGCTGGCTCTGCTCATGTCGGTGGAGCCTATTTCTCTGTCAAATTTAACAGTTTCAAGACCAAATCCATTATCTGAGCAGTGGAGGGGAGACTTCAATTAAATTTGGCTACAAAGTTAATCTTCGTTTTAATTGAAGAAGAAAATGGCTCCCAGACACCCTTCTCCTTCTACACTAGCCACCACGTGAGCTAGGACCTTCACTCATTTACTTCTGAATTATAGTCTCTTTTGTTGGTGACTGCTACTTTTATTGCTCCAAACTTACTGCTCTACAGCCTTGCTTCATTTAAGAACCAGACTTTCAGTTCATCTGGCTGGATCTCCATGTCTCCCTTCAGGTCCTTGCTGCTCACAGCAGCTCTTCTCAGCCTCTAGGGTCATCTCCCCAGCTTGCCCCTGTCTCGGCCGGCCAGCACCATGTTTGCTCTCTTTCTGGGCACCTCTGCCGCTCTTCTGTTTCCCAGTGAGTGGTCTGCACTTCTGTCTTCACTTCTTTGCTCTCCTGCCCCTCTATCTTTGGTTTTGACCCAGGGTTTCTCTTTGTATAGCCCTGGCTGTCTCTTTGTAGACCAGACTGGCCTCAAATTCCCAGAGATCTGCCTGCCTCGGCCTCTCTGCCTCTGCCTCTCTGCCTCTCCTCTGCCTCTGCCTCTGCCTCTGCCTCTGCCTCTGCCTCCCACGTACTGGCATTAAAGGCATGCATCACCACTGGCATGCATGTGATCTGGATTTTCTCTTATCACAGAAAAATATCAGCCTCAGAGGCCCTGGGAATCTCCAAAATGGTGGCCATTATTTTCAGTACTCTCTCTTTTGACCTCCAGTTGTACTGGGACGGTTCACTGAGACGTCCCAACCTTCCTTTTCTTTCCACTTGAATCACCTCCCACCCCAGCCAGCTCTCATTTTTCTCCATGGCCTTCATAGGATAATCTTGCCTCTGAACTATTCATGCTCTGTAGTACTGAAGCATCTTGGGAAGATCTCCTGGCATATCCATGCTTACCTCTATCCGACCTAAGACTCGAGTAGAAAGAAACCCCCAAAGGCACACCATCAAGTAGAGAATTGTGTGGCAAGAGATGTACGTATGAACAGATACCAATAAGATATTTAATAGCAAGAGTTGGATAACTGGTGGAGTGACTGGTAGATATCAAGATTTGTGCGTGTTAAAGTTGCTACCAAGCCATAGCATACATCTCTACTGCCCAAACTATACTGATGACCTTAGAAGTGTGAAAACTTAAAGTGCTCTGTGGAAACACAGCTATGCTTCGTCAAAAGGCGGTCACTCAAGACTCCACTAGTTTGTGCATTCATTTATTTGTTTATCTGTTTATTTTGCTGCCAAGGCTAAAATCCAGGGTCCTGTGCGACAAGACAAATTCTCTGCCACCCAATGACACCTCTAATCCCTACAGCTGAACGATTGTGAATAATTCTATCTCATATCCCTTTCTGCCATGGCTTGGGATATCCTAGAAGACAGAAAAACTGTAAGAGCCACAGGGAGTGATAACATGTTGAAACAGTATTTGCTGGACAGGATAGGGCCATTGAACATATGAACTCACAATGACGGAGACTATGTCTACAAAACACGAACAAAATCAAGCCAGTCACAAATCACAGAATGTATGGGGGGAGGGCTCATGAGCTCCCTCCGGTACCTGAGGAGCTATTGGCTGTTGCTGGCCCAGGGAGAGGGCTGGTCAGCTTTCTTCAGGGATGTGAACCCAGCAGGCTGCCCATGCTTCAGTAGTTGGGCTCACACACACATGCATACAGACAACGTTAAACAGACTTGGTGGGTATTAGATTGAAAAAAATGAGAAAAGGGACCCTTGAAGTTAGGAGGGAGAAATGGCGGGAGAATAAAGGGAGAGCTGAAGGGAGGGGCCAGGAAGTGGACAAGATCCAAATATTCTATGCATGTGTGAATAGTAAGTAAAATGTTTAATAAAACACCTTTTACGCTTGTGTGTGTTCATGTGTGTGTGTGTGTGTGTGTGTGTGTGTGTGTGTGTGTGCGTACCATGACCTTTGAAGGTCAGATGACACGCTGAGAGAGGTGCTTCTCTCCTATCAGATAGAATCTGGAGACTGGATCAGGTTTCCAGGCTTGCTGGCAAGCACCTCTACCTGCTGAGCCATCTTGCTGGCCCTTGAATGGGATTTATATTAGTATCTTTTTGTCCCTCTAAAACACTTTCGTATGATCTCTTACTTGTGTTAAAAAAAATGATGCCCCCATCGGTTCCCAAGAGAAGGTACAGATGGCAAAGACCCGGTTGAAATGGAAAAAAAAATCAAATCAAAAGAACATTGAAATTCCATGTCCTCCCTGGCAGCATGGTTGTCATCAAGAAGAGAAACTTCTGGTCCCGATGGTGTGGGGACAAGGAGCCCCCATCCACTCGGGAATAGAGTAGCCACAGAGGAAAAACAGTATGGGAGTTCTTCAAAAGGCTAAAAATAGAATTAGCACGCCTGTGATTCATGTATATTGCTCCCAGGTAGATACTTGAAGGAATCTAGGCCACCATACAGCAGAAACTCCTACACACATGAGTTGATGCAGCCCTGTTTACAGCAGCCAGGGCACGGGCCAGGATTAAGCACTCAACAGAGGACGATGAAGAAAAGCTGGTAGATATAGACAGTGGAGTTTTACTGTTTAATTATAAAGATGTAAGGGGATGTGTTACATGCACAAAAGTGAATGGAGTTGGATAGCATCATTGCATATGACTTCTTCCATATGTAGAATAGAGATATCATAGGTGTGTGTGTGTGTACACACACAGACACACAGACACACGCTCATTTGATGCTTTCTTGGCATCAGAGTCACTGTTTTCTTTGGGAGGAGTGGCCACTGGTAATTGACCCTGACACCCAGGTGCATATGGGCAACACTAACTCAACCCAGTGGATTAGAAAAAAGGACATGAAGTTCGGAGGGGGTAAGGGGTCCTGGTGGAAGCTGGAGAGAGGGAGTGGGGGTGGATACACACTGAATATACACTGTGCACATGTATGAAAATTTCAAGAAATCAATAAGAATGTTAAAATAAATTATAGCCCCATCCATGCAGGAACTGAATACTACTAAATTGGAACACAATGCCCTTTGATATTTTTTTTTCCCTATTTCAAGATATCTTTCACATGGTTTATTTGTTATAAGTTTCAGTTGGACCATGGAGGGGGGCATTCCATTCCATTTCACAGATGGGAAGTCTTACTTAGGAGCCACAGAAGAGATAGATGGTTTTCACCTGCTTGATTCCAAGCATGAAAATGCACTTCAGGGTTAGCCACACGCAGAGAAAAGTGACGCTGTGCACTCAGCTGGGGAAGTGTCTCAATCAGCTGCTCAGAGGAATCCCAATCTCAGGCCTTCCTCAACTGTTGTCTCTACTGTTAGCCACTGCCAAGGCTGCGGTTCTGAGTTATGGCGCGTCTGCAGAAGTGGTTCTCAACCTTCCTAATGCTGGGGTCTTTTATACAGATTCCTCAGGTTGTGGGGACCCTCCAACTATAAGATTATTTTCATTGTTACTTCATAACTGTAAGTTTTGCTACTGTTATGAGTCATAGTGTAAATGTCTGATATACAAGATACTTGATATGAGACCCCGCTCCCAGTGGCATCACAATGCTGCCTCACTACCGAGCAGCTAGTTCAGAAATTACTGGTTTAATTACACCCGAAAAATAAGCCAATTCCTTGTCAAGAATGATGTAAGTATTCCCCGTATGACTAGCCGTCCTCCAGTCTCTTTTCTGAACAGTATCACTCCTGCCTTTATCCCTGCCCTCGGCAGGAAGCTCAATCTATGTCATTCTCTGTGAACTTTTAACAGACATGTTAAAGCAGTGGCAGCCTCAGATTAAAGAGGGTTTGGTCAAAAAGAGGGGAAGCAGATTTGAAAGCAATGTGCAGAGATCTGAAGGCTCTATCTCTGCTGTTTACACATCCCCAGCCAACAAACACAAAATGCTTTCTTAGCACAGAAGGATGGCCAGGTACAATGGTATAGGAGAATCACCCTCCTTCAGCCTTGCCTATCTTGACACCCACCAGGGTAATGTTCATGAAGCTTTAACACAATCGAATACAACAGACTGCATTAGGATCTGGCATGTAAAATTCCTGTCCCTCAGGTTGGAGAGATGGCTCAGCAGTTAAGAGCACTGGCTGCTCTTCCTGAGGCCCGGAGTTTAATTCCCAGCAACCACATGATGGCTCACAACCATCTGTAATGGGATCTGGTTTGTCGTGGACCGTTCTTCCAGTACCTGGAACTTTAGCATGCTATAATGCCATTATTAGCTAACTGCTTGGCCTACAATAAGCCAGCTGGTCATGACCATAGTTCATACAGGTTTGGTCTTAAAGCACAGCATCCTTCATTGTACACACTGGCTCATCCAATCGTTTGGCAAGCTGGAATCTTCCAAGATCTCCTACTTTAAGAAAACAGTCTGTGTTACTTCTAGTTTATGTTCAGTCTTTTTTATTTCTTTGGAGGTTAGCAAACCAGCTAGGTCTCACTATGTTTTTTTAAAGCTCTATTCCAGCTTTATGGTAACACAAGTTAACATTTTAATGAATTATTACAGCTTCCACCAGCCCATACCTGAGCTCCAACTGGACACAGGGCCAGTATCTGAAAGCCCCTGCCCAGGTCTGAGCCAGTATGTATCATGTGGCTCAGGCAAACCCACCTTCACAAAATCTTTCATCCTGAAAATACTTGCAACTTGGCTCTCTCCCTCCATGTTGGTCTTTGCTAAAGGGCAAGATGAAAACTACATGGGCTGGCTGCTTCTGAAATCATGTGGATATTTGCCACATATATTAGAGATTCCAAAGTCTCCAAAAAACAAAACTCTTTCAAACTCTTTTGTCAAGTGAGTTGAGATTTCTCCTTCCTGTTGGATGTTCTAGGCTCAGGCATTTGCCGAATCCCCAAATAGTTTCCATTGCAGCTCTTTAAAGAGACAGTGGAAAGTTCCAGAAATACAAGAGTTAAAACATTCATTGCACATATTAGGACTATGACTGTGCTTAATAGGACTGTTCTCACCTTACAGTAGACAATGCTGGGATCTGACTGATTACCTGAAGCATGAATCACCTGCAGTTTTGTGATAGAAAAGTAAGTTCCTTGAACCTAAGCCAGATTATAGGAGAGGGGTCAGACAAAAGAGCCAGGCTGGGAAGTCAGAAAATTTCTTGAAATTCTGGACTTACCGGAATGACCCATCCTTTCCCATGCTGGGCTGCCTGGCTTTCTTGCTGTCTCTGTGCCTGCCTAGCCTCAGGTCTTTATGACAGTTTGTCTCTGAAAACCATCACTGTTGGACTTCGTATCCTAGTTACACTGCTGTGGTTTTCAACATTTATCGATGTGGTGGTTCAAATAAGAACTGTTCCCCACAGGGTTTGGGTTTGAACACTTGGTCCCCAATAGGTGGCACTGTTTTAGAAGGTTATGAAACATTTAGGAGTTGCAGCCTTGCTGGAGGAAGAAGTAGGTCGCTGCGGGTGGGCTTTGGCAGTTTATAGCCCTTCCCTACCTCCACTTCACTCTCTCTCAGCTTTATGTTTGTGGTTGATGAGATACTCTATCAGGTTCCCGACCTACTGCCTGCTGCCATGTTCTCTCTAGATCCACAAGCCTGAATAGACTCTTTTTTTGTCAGGATTTTCTCTCACAAACAGAAAGCATCCATGGTAACCTTAGTACTTGTTGGAAACATAGTGAGAGGGTAGCCTTGTCTTCTGTTGTGAACCTTTATTTGTTGACCTCAGTCTGTTAGGGTTTCACTACTTTAAAGAGACACCATGACCAAGGCAACTCTTATAAAGGCAACTCTTATAAAGGTTTGCTATTGTCGTGGTCCTTAGCATGGCATTGAGCAGGAAGACATGGTACAGGAAGTAAGTTTCAGCTGCTTTTTCAACCGAAAGTCAACCCCCATGAAAATACAGTTTACACTATGGTCTGATATGAACATACAGAAACAAAAGCCACACAAAGGAAGAGAAGCTGAGAATTACATGAAACAGAACATTCATCACTGTACGTGTCCAGCAAGAAATGGGTTTACACAGGTGCATGGTACAAGTAAGATAGATTGTAGCCAAATCAAGAGATAGAAGAATGTGAAATGAGGATTTCAAACAAGATGAAAGAGACAAAGGTACACCTAGGAAGACTTATCAGACAGGATAGGAGGAAAGAGAGAGATATCGTCCCTGTCACTCTCCACTATGTCTGCCTTGGAGGCATGCTGCCCCACTCTAGGCACCCCTGCTTGTACATGCAGGCATTTATTCTGACTTTCATCAGCCTGGGGAACAAACTGAAAATTCCACAGATGCCAAAGGCAGAAAACTGGACGAAAAGGACCACGGAGCTGCTGTGCAACATCTGGAAAGGCTGAGTAGAACACACGGATTTCTAAAACTCAGAGCTGATCTGAGGAGACACACAAGGGGCAGGGGATGAGATGGCATCTGGCTGCCTGTGGGAGGGCTCTTTGTCTCAAGATCCTGGCAGCATTTCTGCTGTCTCCAGGAAGATAACAAAGGAAGCCTTGAGCCCCCAGTGGTGGGATACTGGAAAGACAAGACCTTATATAAACTGACCTCCAAAACAGTGAGGACAACCCCTTATTGGCAAAAGTTACCAGGCATAACAAACACAAACACGGTCCTTTGAAAGTTGGTATTACAGCACACTCACTTATAGGAGGACAGAAAACATTCAGTTAAGGTGAGTGAATGCATAAAAGAAACCTGGGACTGTAAGGAACAAAATACAGCAAAGCCCCCAGAAACCTTTAAATAGATATTAAAAGAGAAATAAACAGAGCTTCTAAGGATTAAAAATGTAATTGCTGAAATAAAAATTCTGCTTAGGAGGATTAAGTAACATATCAGATAAAGCCCAAGTTCTCTTGAACACTAATGAACTATAGGTCTGAGGAAATTACTCAGTAAGCATTCGAGATGAAGGGTTAGCAACGGAAGAAGAACAGGAAAAAGGATGCATGATATAACACACAGAGTAAAAACATGTGTATGAGGAGCTGGGCAGCGGTGGCACACACCTTTACTCCCAGCACTTGGGAGGCAGAGAGAGGTGGATCTTTAAGGTCAAGGCCAGTCTGTTCTACAGAGTGAGTTCCAGGGCAGTCAGGGCTATACAGAGAAACACTGTCTCAAAAGAAACATTTAACTAACTAATTTTAATTAATTAGTACTGTGAATGAGTAAAAAGGATAAAAGGTGATATTCAGATACTGAATAGTCAAGTATTTTCCAGAGTTGGTGAATGAATGAATGATATAAGTCTGACTTAAAAAGCTTAAGAGTCTCAGACACAAAAATAAAAATAAGTTCACATGCAAATGCAGGGTAATAAAAGCACAGGGTTCCAAAGGCAAAGAGAAAACCATAAAAGCAAACAGAGAAAAAGTAAATCATCTACAAAGGAATAAAACAAGAGACTTTTCAAGAGAAACCACAGAGGCAACGGAGTTAAACAGAGCTCCAAAGATCTAGTCTCAAGATCTAGAGAACAAATGAATTCCACACAGAATTCTGTACCCAGCTGAACTATCACCGGAGACTGCGTGGGGACACTGAGCTGAGAAACAGTGAGCCTTCCCTTTGACTTTTATGCTATAAGATAAAAATATAAAAATGACATAGATGACCTCACTTAGCTTGCTTAGCCCACAAGAAAGACAAACCAAGATAACAATGAATAAGAACATAGGCAATTAAATGTCCCTATGAAGCATTAGAAAATAGAATAAAATTATCTACTTTTCCATCAATATTAATGACTCTGACTTGAGCATCTTTTGGGTACAAATAGAAATACTGCTGAACAACTGAAAGATGTTTATAAAGATATTGATGAAAACTGAAATCTGATTTTTGTAGGACATTTTTACTGTCCATCATTTTTCCTCCACTAAGGATAGATCTCTGGGTACTGAAAAGTCATCTATAGAATTTTAAACTTTAATGTGCCGTGGTGCAGGTTCTATTGTTCACCGTCTATTGAACAGTTACAGTAGCAGCCACACTCTCCCTTGGGTGTCATCAGAATTGCTTTTTCCTCCTTCTGTTTCTCCTCTTGCAAGGTTCTCTTCTCTCCCTAAGTCTTTAGATAGGATTATATCCCATGCCTTTCATCCATCAATCTATATGTGAAATAGAAATAACACCACATTGACCAAGGTATTAAAAAGAGCAGGGCATGATGGTGCATCATAATGCCAGTATGTGAGGAGAGATGGAGATGTGAGTTCAAGGCAGGGTTGCTACAAATCCAGTCTGAGACTCTGTCTCAAAACTACAACAAAACCCAAAGAGAGTGTGAAAGAAAAAAAAAATCAATGTCAACTGCTAAATAACCTTACTTCAGATTTTAGAACTATAGTACCTAATGATTTTTAGGACATGAAAGAATTTTCCTTAGTCTTTGGCTCTACACATCAATGAATGGAAGCATGCATGTTTCTGTGAGGGTTAGCCTGAAAGAAAATAATATTCCTGTTTGGGGAAAAAGCAAATAAACAAACAAACAAGAAATAGCCCCAGGAGGTAAAGTCTGTGACATTCTAACTACAGAAGAAAGTAAAAACAAAACACATGCCCCAGAAGACCCTGCTCAGTGTGTAGCCATATTACCCACAGTACTTTGCTTTCCATGTCACTAGCTCTTGGCTCTCCTGAGTTTCTTCAGATGTAGCTTTGAGGATACCAGCCCCTTCATTACCTAAAGATGTTTGCTTTTGAACAAACATGGGTCCTTCCCACCAACTCTCTTCTGACCTTAAGGGAAGCACTTTGGGTCTTGGTTTCATAAAAGAATGCCACATAGTCTCTAACAATAAGACCCTCAAATAGAGGGTCACAGTACTCCAAGCAATGAATATTTATCTATGTCTATATCTGTCTATCTTTCTGTCTGTCTGTCTGTCTGCCTACCTACCTACCTATCTATCTAAATGTCTACAGTATGTACATGCCTTATAGCTATATTTGAAAGCAGGCTGAACAAGAAAGTATCAATCCTCCATGTCCTCTGCTTCAGTTCCTGTCTCTGTGTTCCTGCTTTTAAGTCCAGTTATAACTTCAACCAACGATGGACTGAGCTGTAAGATGAAATAAATCCTTGCCTTCCCAAGTTGCCTTTGGTCACAGTGTCTCTCACAATGGGAAACCAAACCAAGATAACAGTGTTTGCATATCATTTATGTATATCCTTCTGAGTAATTTAAAAATCATTGCTAGGTGCCTTATAACAACCCCTACAGTGTAAATACTGAGCGTTAGTTGCTATGATACCATATTTTTCTGGGATTCACATCCTGTTCAGTATATGCAGTATATCCTCTCCCACCCCTGCTCTCCATGTTTTGATCTGAGCTTGGTTAGGTGAACAGACCCGGGACCCATGGACCTAGAGTACCAGTCATGTTCGGATCTGAGATGGATTTAAGAAGAGGTCCTTTCGGGGCTGGTGAGATGGCTCAATGGGTAAGAGCACCTGACTGCTCTTCTAAAGGTGATAAGTTCAAATACCAGCATCCACATGGTGGCTCACAACCATCTGTAACGAGAGCTGGCATCCTCTTCTGGAGTATCTGAAGAGAGCTACAGTGTACTTACATATAATAAATAAAATAAATCTTTAAAAAAAAAAAAAAAAAAGAAGAGGTCCTTTCATGGTCCGTACTCACCAAAGGCTCTGCCATGATGATTCGAATCTTACGCTCGGCCTGAGTGGTGAAGTTCACAAACAAACTCTTGAGGACATACTCTCCTGGCTTGCTGTCTGGGTCCACATTGATCGGCAACATGGCTGGTGGTCCTTTCTCCCTGTGCGTGCCTGAAGCAGGTGGGACTGGAGGCTTGATGTAACCGTTGCCAACTGGAGAAGCTGAAAAACAGAGTGGATTTTAATGGCAGAAAAAAAAGTCATAAATATTCACTATATGTTAGTAAATCATCAATGTAAGACTGATTCATAAAAAGGTCGTGCTTCAAATCATAGCCTGCTCATATTCTCTAGAGATGCTATTAGAATTTAAATATTTTGATCATGTGATATTTTTATTACAATCAAATACACCATTCCAAAAATCTTTACCACATGGATATATCGGGTTAATTGTATAACATTTAAGATGTTTGGGGCTTCTTTTTAAATAATCTAGGCACGTAGATTAAGAAGAGTCAGACAAGTGATTTCTTATCTAGTTTTTAATGGCAGGCTCCCTGCTTTCTGTTTCATAACTAAAGAAACTCTTGGCTCATTGCTTCCACAAATCTCTAAGAGCCAATTTTCAAAAACTCAGCTGGTTGCTGCTCTCAAATGGATGTACCACTAGAAAGAAAGGCGTCAGCAGCCCATCCTTGCAGTCCTAGCTCTGGGAGGCTGAGGCAGGAGAATCTCTGTGAGTTCAAGGCCAGCCTGGGTAATACAGGTGAGTTCAAGGCCAGCTTGGTCTTCAGTAAGAGCAAGGGAAAGAGGTCCTGCCTGTCTTTCTATACCCCTCTATGCATACACTTGTCAGAGCCATGCAGCACTCAGCACTCTCCTGGTTGCCTTCAGATCAACATGTAGAACTCTCAGCTCTTCCAGCTCCATGTTTGCCTGGATGCTGCCATGCTTCCCACCATGATGACAATGGACTGGACCTCTGAAACTGTAAGCCAGCCCCAATTAATTATTTTCCTTTAGAAGAGTTGCCTTGGTCATGGTGTCTCTTCACAGCAATAAAACCCTAACTAAGACACAGTAGATGGTAGTTAACACAGAGACTCACAACTGACCATGAGACTACAGAATGCTCAGCTGTAAAAGGACTATCCACCTCTCTACCAAGGCTCAGGGACTGGAGTCTAAGAGCCAGAGGCAGTGCATAGCTACAAGAAAGCAGTGTTTTCTGGAGGCAGCTGGCCATTTGCAGGAATAATTCACAGTGGCTTGAACAGCATGCCCTTACTGTGTAAGCCCACACTAGACCAAACCCCAGTGCGGAGAAGGGGCTCTGGGAAAGAAAAGATCCTGTTTCCTTGAAGAGCACAGCTTCTGGCAAGTCAGCCATGCTCCAGTGGAGACCACACATCAAAGAACATTTTGGGCAGCACAAGTTGGTCTTGAAGAGTTTTATTTTGTTTTGGAGGAGGGGATACAGAGTTGAGTGGATGGGAAGAGGGGCAATCTGGGAAGAGCTGGAAGAGTGAACATGTTCAGGACACACTGCGAGACACTTGGAGTTCTCAAAGAAACCCTATCAAAAGAGGGACAGAGGCTGCATTGATGACATCCAAGGTGTGGATTGAATTTTTGATCCTCACCACCACTGGGCCAAGTTACAGTTCCTGTTTTGAGTTTTACAAAATGTAGAGTCATATTTGTACTGATTCCCAGCAGGGGTAGCCAGAGGCTCCTGGAATTGGGGGGGGGTGGTCTCCACACAGAACCCAATTTTAATTGGGTATTTTAATCAGATAGTTGCTGAAACTAATTTCATTTATGAATGCAAATGCTATACCTGTTTTTAATGGAAATTTGCCATGTAGAATTCTGAGTATAGAATATTTGAGTGTGGTGGTATAAGCCTATAGCTCCAGATACTGGCCAGGCTGAGGCAGGAGGCTCATTTGAGTCTAGTTCAAGACCAGCCAGGGCAACAAGTTGAGCACCTATTTCTTTTTGTTTTGCTTTGCTTTACCTCTTTAAAAAGAGCCTCACTCTATAGTCCAGACCTGGCCTCTATAGTTTGAGTCTGGCCTCAAACTCAGAGCCAATCCTCCTGTCTTAGCCTCTCTAAAAGTTGGGATCACAGCAATCTGTCACCATGACCGTCTAAGAGAACTGTGATTTTCTAAGAGGAAAAAAAAATTCTAGCATCTACCGGCCAAGTGCTAATCAGGTGTCACTTATCCTGTGAAGAAACTAAGATCAGGTGAGCTTAGGACAGGGATAAAATATGGACTTTAAAGAGAACATGTGGTTTTGGGTAATCAGGTACAGGCATTAAAGAAAAGGATGACAGGAAAGGAGAAAGCCCAGCTTATCAAAAATGCTTATTCTACAGCAAATAATCCAACTCGGCTGATAGAGGTCACTATTGCTCATGCCTGCCTGGCCTCCAGTGCTCATGGACATCTTGTGGAAGTAGGGCACTGTCCCAGCTCAGAGGGACATCGTATCTGCACTATCTTCCTACCGTATCAAGGTCACCACACTTCAGAGCCAGAGAACTGAATGTCAACCTAAAACCTTCCTTGGGAAACAATGCTTTATTATCCCAGTGTCTCGCAGGGCTGAATGCATTTCTAGAGGCCAGCGGTAACTGTGATGACATAAGATCCTGAGATCACAAGATCCTGGGACTGAACCCATAATGATAGTGAGGAGCTGTTCAGGACAATGACCCTTGGCACACCACTGGCAAGGTCACAGACAGCTGTGATCCAGGCACCAGAATACCTGCCTGCTTTACCAGACTCTCCATTTATATGCCCAAAGTACCCATCCACAGCTGTCTTTAAAAAGAGTATCTGCCTGCACTTCCAATCTGATGTCTCTGTGTGGAGAGTCCACCCACGTATCAAGCCAAGTACCTCTGAGTCAAAGCAGAGAGTGAAGAGGAAGCAGCCTCTGCTTCAACAATGGCTCTGGGTTCGCACAGTCCAGCCTAAAGAGATGGTGGCACAGTAATGGTCATGGGTGAGGGCCTTTGAGCTGGATCTGTTCCCTGGTTTCAGAAAGCCTTCTTTATCTCACCATCGTCAATTTCCAACAAGTACTAGCTTCCGTTGCTATCAGTCTCAGGAAGAATCGCCACAAGGCTTTTAGTGACGCCTTCCCCACTGGGAAACCACGCGTTTGAGGATCAGGAAACTTGCACAGCTTGGTCATCAAAATCGATGCCAGCTCCTCCCTCGTGTGAGCCTGGTGGTACACAACTGTAATCCCAACACTTAGGAAGGGGAAGCAGGAAGAGGAGAAGTTTGAGGCTAGCCCAGGCTATAGAACATCCTATCTCAGACAACAACAAATAAACCAAAACCAAAATACCCTCAAGAATAACAACATAAAGACTGCCCTTTATCTAATTATACCATAGAAAAAATCATCAGCCCTTCCTTCCCCTGGGCATTTGTTTGCTTTAAATCCACATATCACTGATGTCATTTGTCCAAAAAGAAAGAAGAAAAGGGAAGTGAAAGAAAAGCTCTTGTTGGGCTGGTGAGATGGCTCAGCGGGTAAGAGCACCCGACTGCTCTTCCGAAGGTGATAAGTTCAAATCTCAGCATCCACATGGTGGCTCACAACCATTTGTAACGAGATCTGGCACCTTCTTCTGGAGTGTCTGAAGACAGCTACAGTGTACTTACATATAATAAATAAAATAAATTTTTTTAAAAAAAGAAAAGCTCTTGTTGTTGAGTTTCTAACTTCGCTACAATCTTCATCTTCATCTTCTTCTTCTTCTCTTTTTTTTTTTTTTTGGTTTTTCAAGACAAGGTTTCTCTGTCTAGCCCTGGCTGTCCTGGAACTCACTTTGTAGACCAGGCTGTCCTCGAACTCAGAAATCCGCCTGCCTCTGCTTCCCAAGTGCTGAGATTAAAGGTGTGCGCCACTATCTCCCAGCACTACAATCTTCTCTTGTGCCCTCTCTTCTCCTCAGCTTTTCTAGGCACCATGTGTTGCCCAGGATAGCCTCAAGTCCTCCCTGTAGCTGAGGATGACTTTGGATCTATCTTCCTGCTTGCTTTGTCAGCATTCCTAGGACCAATGCAAGCAGCCCTCTAGGATCATTCAGTAACTCAGCTACAGCTATGACAATGCTGGGAAGAAGGGAAAGGCAGCTTCACTGTCCTCCTGTGCAACCTCCAGAAGCTGAGAGCGCAGCGGAATGGCGGGCAAACGGCCCAGTCCTTGATAAGATTTTTCCATAAGTAATTCTGTTTCTCACCAGACATAAGCACTTACTCCTCACTCAACCCCGGACAGTAGGTGCTTAGTAGGCATCCAGGCTTCAGGCCCTGGTCTAGGTACTGGGAACTGCTGGTGAAGAGGGACACTGTTTCTTCCTTGTACTGCCTACTTTCTGACAAAACAGATTCATCACACACACAGACACAGAGATACACAAACATATACACAAACACACACAGAAACATATACACACACAGATACACATAAATATATACAGACATACACAAACACAGATATACAGACACACACACAGTCAGACATACAGACACATAAGCACACACACAGAAACATAAACCTACACATACACACACAGACACACATCCACATGGACACACAGACACACAGATACACAGCCAGACACACAGATACACACAGATACACACAGATACATACACATACACACACATACACACACAATCAGATGACAACAAGTTCAAAATAGAAAGAGAAACTGAAGCGAAGGCCCTGTGGCCAGAAGCCTCTTTCTAGGCTTGACAAGAGGCAGCCTGAGATGCTGAGACAGGGGTGGAAGCCAGGCATGTTTGTATGTGTGCCTAAGAAAGTCCAGACACACTTGGCCATCAGGATCTGCTCTTCCCTATGCACTGCCCTGAATCTGTGCATCCATTTCAGGGGAAACGGGGGCTGTAGCAGCCTGTGAAGGATAGAAGTTGAATGTCCAACAAGTACAGGGTGCCTCTTCCTTGAGTCACAAAGTAGATGACTCTGAAAAGAGGGCCAGACCCCCTGGTTTTCCATCCAGTTGCAAGGATGGGTAGAGCATCCAGCCAGTTTTGCAAAGAACTGGGTGCTGTTTACAAATGCTCCCCCTCCAGCAGCAATTCTGAGGATTTGAAATAAGATGCCCACCTTCAGTATCCCTTACATGAAAGGTAGCCAGCATCCCCTCTGAAGTAGGTGCACTTCTTAGACATGGTGGGCTAACCAACCTAACTGATTTCTACAGAAAATGGACCTTATTTTTCAGCTAAGGAGTTGATGTGTTCAGGAGTCTGTCCATGTTTGGAGGGAACGTTTTTCTTTCTTCCTTTCTCTCTCTTTCTTCCTTCCTTCCTTCCTTTCCTTCCTTCCTTCCTTTCTCTCTCTTTAAAGATAGATTTATTTATTTATTTATTTATTTATTTGAATACACTGTTGCTTTCTTCAGACACACATCAGAAGAGGGAAATCAGATCCCATTACAGATGGTTGTGAGCCACCATGTGGTGGCTGGGAATTGAACTCAGGACCTCTGGAAGAGCAGTCAGTACTCTTAACTACTGAGCCATGTTTCCAGCCCCAAATGTCTTCTTTCTGTTGGTTCTCGGCGCCTTGTTCACTTTCAGGTGCCAGAGATTGTTCCTCAGAACGAAGATGCCCTTCAACCCCAAGTCTCGTTGTTCCCTAAGGTTCACTTTGTTTACCAGCATTACAGGAACATCATATAAAATACAAGTGGAGAATGTGCTATACGAACGGTGTGAGGGCACTAATAAATGGTCCACTGTTGCACTCATAGGGAGCTTAGGAGACCGACAGTTGAAAGGTACTGCAACTTCTCCAAAGGAGCAGAAGCTTGGGGAGTCAGGTAAAGTAAGAGCACTGGCAGATAGTTTCTGCAGAGGACCCAGGTTTGTTTCAAGACTTACAGAATCAATACAGAATCAATACTTTCCTCTACTCTTAGTTTTCCAGTTATCTAAACATTGTTCCTGCATGCTTAGGGGTCCACAAGAGACCCCTTGGATGCCAGAAACACTTACTCCTTACCAAGATCCTAGAAAGCAACAGTCTCCTTTGTGAAAATAAGATCAGAAAGGTCCAGAGAAGGAAGTGGACTCGACTAAGGTCACAGAGCAGAACCCTCGGGAGCTCTTGGGAGCTGCATGAACGTTCTAGAAGCTTCCATGTCACTTAACAATTTTCATTCTAGTGTAGTAAGAGCACTTAATATAGCTTTTGCTTTCTCCTCTTCTCAAAACAATTTTATGTTTGTTTGTTTTTGTTTTTGTTTTTTGTCTTTTTTTTCGAGACAGGGTTTCTCTGTATAGCCCTGGCTGTTCTGAAACTCACTCTGTAGACCAGGCTGGCCCCGAACTCAGAAATCTGCCTGCCTCTGCCTCCTGAGTGCTGGGATTAAAGGCGTGCCTGGCTTTTATATTTATTTTTATGTATAGATGTGTGTGCAGGTGGAGGTGGAAGTTAGAAGAGGACATCAGAGTCCCTAAAACTGAAGTCACGCTGGATGTGGTGTGGATGATTAAGCGTGCCTGTAGATGCCATAACAGAGTAACCATTCCTGTGTTAGAGGACATAAGATGTGGTCCTGGTAAAAACCCAACCCCAGACCAACAGGACCCTCCATATCGTCAGTAACATCTGCTGCTTGTGATGAAAGTGAATACGGCAAGTTTGCTAACGTGGGGTCTGCTCTGGCATGAGCAGGATTGGGACTTCAGAAGATGATAAAAGTTAAGGAAGGAAGGAAGGAAGGAAGGAAGGAAGGAAGGAAGGAAGGAAGAAAGAAAGAAAGAGGAGAGGAGAGGAAGAAAAACGAGTGATTTGGGGGATGATGTTTGTTACTGACTTAGGGTGTAAGCTCATATGTCTTCTGGCCGTGAAGACTGCTTTGCCAGGCTGCATGTCTTCTTGGGCCACTATGCACTGAGAACTAGGTATGCAGGAATCTAGGGGCATCAGAAGTCTGACCAACAGTACACTTCAGAATGTGACAGCAGATATGACTCCTGAGATATCCTGAGGAAACACAGCTCCTTCCACCCGTGTCCTTATAAAACCGCTCCTGCCATCGGTCACTCCGAGAACAAGGGAGAAAGGCAGGGAGTTCAATCCAAGAAAGTCAGCACCAAGCCTCTGCCCTGGTCTCTTCTCTGTGGTCCCTCCAGGATCTTATCTGAGGAAAAAGACTGAAACACCTCTGTGGCTTCTCTTTTAGCTGTCTGTCACCTGCTAAGATGCAATTACACAGACTTCCCCCTGATTTTCAAAGTAGGCACTGTCACCAGAGCCTGAAGGAATGTCTGCCAAGATCTGCTAGCAAAGGAAGATGAGGTTACAGTGACATTTCAAGGTCCCTTCTAGCCCTAAGGAGATCAAATAACCTGTAAGAGGCAGGATAATCCTGATTTTCAACTTCCCCCTTCTCTCCAGAAGAACCAACAAAAGGCTCTTTCAGGTGTCCTTTCCCAATTTGTTCTTTTTTTTTTACCCCCACCACATAAGTCACATATAGTCCAGGCTAGCCTCATAGCACTTGCTGGCCTTGAACTCCTGATTCTCTTGCCTCCACTTCAGATGCTAGGGTTACAGGTGTCTGTCACTATGCCTGGCTTTTACCTGGGCCAGGCTCTGCTGGAAAGGCTGGGGTGGAGAGGGGGGTCAGCATTAACAGACAGCTGTTCTTCTAGAAGACTGGGATTCAATTCCCAGCAAACACGTGGCAACTCACAACCATCTGTAACTCCAGTTCCAGGGGATCCAATGCCACCTGCCTGGTCTCCATGGGCAGGCACACACATGGTACATATATACACCATATAGATCTATAGGCAAAGCACCCTCAAATATAGTGGAGTCACTTTTTAAAACTTCCATAATAAGCTTAATTAACACTCACCTTCTCTTGAACTAACATGAGCTAATGAAGATCTATACCCTATCCTTTCTACAGAGGAAATCTTCACCAATACCTCAACCTTCCCAGGTTCACCTCCACTCCCTTAAAGTGCCTA
The DNA here is from genome assembly GCA_902729485.2 of Mus minutoides. Lineage (NCBI taxonomy): Eukaryota > Metazoa > Chordata > Mammalia > Rodentia > Muridae > Mus > Mus minutoides. The sequence goes on along the minus strand of LR749638.1, from coordinate 1,612,262 downwards.
CAGCCATAGGAGGAAGTCTGGGATTCTTGGCTGTGACCTCAAGACTCATTTTAACATTTAACACGTAAAAAAATTCATATAATATGTTAGTGTTTGTGTCTCCCAAACCCTGTGCCAGCATAGTCTCTGCTCTGGGTGGTATACCAGAAGGCAGATGGAACAGACAGTGGGTGTGTGGCCCAGGTCAGAGGGGACAGGAAGGTTCTGACACAGATGGATGGGGAAGGACCCTTAGGCTGAGGGAACAGCATTAAGGCACGTGTGGGATCTGCAGAGCATCTTCCCCGACCACATCTCCTCACCATCTTCCCACTGTCCATCCCTTAGGTTTTGCCATCATCCACTGGCTGGAGTGTCCCTAACACAGGTCTGTCTTGTCTTTTCTTTATACGTTTTTTTTTTTTTTTTTTTTTTTCTTCAAGACAGAGTTTCTCTGTTTAGCCCTGGCTGTCCTGGAACTCACTCTGTAGACCAGGATGTCCTTCAACTCAGAGATCCGCCTGCCTCTGCCTCATGAGTATTGGGATAACAGACCCCACCCACCATCTCATTTTTATCATAAGCACTCAGCAATGTCCCTCGCACCATCAACTGACAATCTGTGCTTATTTTCTATTTGTTGATGTGAGGTCATCCAATGTCACAATAAAGGATCTGAGTGGATGAGATTATCAGAGTGTACTGATCAATTTGAACTCTTAAATCAGCTGCATACAATGGAGGTTTTACATTTTCCCCATTTGAGTTAGGTCTTGTGTGGCAAGCCAGTGAATGTAGTCCTGACGTATAGGGCAAATGGGAGCCGGTGGGATACAGAGCAAACGTTGATCTGGTGTTGCTGTGTCAGACAGGGCACAAAAAACTATTTATCTGCTGGGATCTGTATCTGTATCTGTATCTGTATCTGTATCTGTATCTGTATCTGTATCTGTATCTGTATCTGTATCTATCTGTATCTGTCTGTATCTGTATCTGTATCTGTATCTGTATCTATCTGTATCTGTATCTGTATCTGTATCTGTATCTGTATCTGTATCTGTATCTGTATCTGTATCTGTATCTGTATCTGTATCTATCTGTATCTGTATCTGTATCTGTATCTGTATCTGTATCTGTATCTGTATCTGTATCTGTATCTGAGACTGAAATCCTGCCAGGTTGACTTTGCTTCATAAAGAGAATATACAAGTTATTTTCCTGGCACAATGACATTGTGATTAAGGTGCTTAAGAAGTATATTTAGATTACTGTCTCACAGTACTTCCTTAGCATTCTCTCCCTTGGCAGGATGCTGGTTAGAATTCTTATAACCAAACACTGACAACTGCTGGCTGTGTAACTTGGGGAGAACACTAGAGTCTTCAGTTTCTCAGTCAGGGAACAGGCGTGACTCCGACATTACAGCACTGGGGAAATAGATAGCATCCATACACAAGGAGTAACAGGATGCAGGTAAAAGCTTGATGTCATCACAAGAAAGCAAAGAGATCCTGCAGAATTAGGGTCATTCTATATGTGTGCGCCAGCCTCTCTAAGTCAACAAAGCAAGAAACACAGGAGGGTCACACGACACTCAAAAGATGTGTAACCAAACGGATGTGGATTTGGTCTAAATCCTGACTCAACCAAATTAGCTGTCAGAAAATACACACTTCAATGGTAAGGAAAACATGAATATGAAATGCATTAGGTGACAGCAAAGCATTGTGGGTAACCTCACTAGATACAATCATAGCATTATGGGTAGCTAAGAAAATACCTGTGTTTTCTAGAATGGATACTTAAAGGGCTTCAGTGAAATGATGCTTACATTGGATTCAAAATACTTTAGTAAAGAAAAACAAGGCCCTAAATAAACTTACGTGACTAAATCTTGATAACTGTCAGATTGGAGTATGACAATATGTAGTATATTATACAATCATTTCTCTTGTAAGTTTGTTTAGACATTTCATAATAAGATGTTTTTTAAAAACACAACAAAATAAAACAAGCAAACAAACCAGAGGAACAGGAGGACATAAGGTGAATTCATGTGATGACAGCATTCACCAGGCTGAGGCAGGAGGATTACAGGTCTGGTATGAGCCATAAATACTGTCAGTTCCAGGCTAGTCTGGGCTACACTGTGAGTCCCACTGCCTCCTGGGCTACACAGCAATAACCTGTTTCAAAAATAAACTCCAAACCAAAATGATAACGAAAATCAAAACAAAATAAAAGCCTGGCAGTGGTGGCGCATGCCTTTAATCCCAGGGCTCAGGAGGCAGAGGCAGGCGGATTTCTGACTTCCAAGGCCAGCCTGGTCTACAGAGTGAGTTCAGGACAGCCAGGGATACACAGAGAAACTCAGTTTCAAAAAAAACAAAGTGTAAGTAAATAAATAAAATATGATTTATTTTTCAAACTCTGTCCTATGTTTTATAATACCAATAACTGAAGGATTCTATGTTAGAGCCAACAAACTGTTAAATAAAAAAAACCTGGACCCTAGACTTCAGATCAGCTCACATTGGCTCACTAAGGGTTTAGCTCCCCTAGTGTGCTGCATAACCCAAACTGCACTGCGTAGTGTGGTCTGGGAGCATTCACACAGAGAGACATGCACACGCAAAGAGGGCGGGATGTCACTCAGCCATTCTTTGGTCTCTACACTCACGCTCCAACATGGGTTCCTTATGGAAATATTCTTTGTTTTGGAATACTAGTAAAATGGTCAGTTAACAAATTCACTAGACGACACATTGTCATCAAGGCCCTGGTGTGCACAAGACACTCTGGGAGATTCTACAGAGACAACAAAGGTGAATTTTAAAAGACAGATTCAAAGATGTAAGTATTTATACCCCCAAGCACATGGTGCCACGGGACCACAGAGTCAGTCTGAACCATCACTGCAAGAGGACCAGACTTTCAGAGAGCAGCCATTCACTCAAGCGTCCATTCACTCAGTCATCAAATGTTTCCTGAACGCCCACTCCACTCCACATGTCACCCTATCCGGTGAGGAGCCAGCCATAGCCCAAAGCAGGCTGGGAGACAGGCAGACCACATAAATGCACATAGACATATGGCTACACAGAGCTAAGTGCTGGCCAGGCAGCTGCAATGGACCCAATGGGGATGGACACACACATCTGTGACCGGGAGTTGCTAGCACCAGCTTCCCTGGACTGGAGACACTGATACTGAGAACCAGGAATAACTGGAGATTGATACCATGAAGGGGGCTTCCGGGTAAGAAGAACGGGACTCCTGGGTCATGGAAATTAGACAGTCCTCTGCCGGGCTTACAAGGCGCTCTTCTGGCCAATCGCTCCTTGGTATTCCCTCATGCCAACTCTGTGTCACCTTTATTGCTGCCACCTGACACAGTAAGCATATTTGTTTTCTGCCCTCCCAACTACGCTTCAGTGCCAAGGAGTGAGGAATTTATTTTATTCCCTTCGTGTTGCCGCTCTGTGGCATGGTCCGAGGCTTTAATGCTCGGCATCCGATGGAGATTTGGTGCATTAAGTGCCAGGGAAGCATTAATAGGTACAAGGTCATGAATTACTCCAGCTGGACAGCCTACATTCAACCTTGCAAGGCTCCCCTCAGGACTACGAGGAGAGCTGTTTCTGCAGCTGCACAATACTCTTTACACATCAAACATCAGGGTACTCTGGAGTAAAATAATGCATGCCCATAATGTACAGCCTGTAATTGCAGCTGAGAGTAAAATTCGTAGTGTATTGGGAATGCCTGACTTACGCAATCCTTGAAGCCACGTTTATCAAGGCGCAGTCTGTGGCCCATTAGCTAGGAACAGGGCCACAGGGGCACCTATAGCTCATCTTAACTTTGATGAAACAGAACGGAAAGTTTAAGAGTGGCAGGTGGTGTTCTGCTTGCTGCTGGTCTCGGCTGTGTCTATAGGCAGGCGCGTGTGTGTTCTAGGTCTGCGTAGAATGTGTTTATGCTGCAGGTACTAGTCTAAAAGGCTGCAGATGCTGAGTGACCAGAGCCATTCACAGACAGTTATCTGAGGGCTGCCAGAATGACCAAGTAGCTTCTGAAGGTCATCTATTAGGCACATAAGTTGTCAAGCTTCAAGGGCAAGAGATGAATCATCGGTGGTCCATTATATAAACACACCAAGACTATGCACATGCTGACTGTGGATCTACACTGAATATGTCAGCAGCTGCCACGTTTTGGCAAACAAAGGCTGTAAGTCAAAGAGACAGTAGTGGCTATATTAATAGAATATGTACTCTGTAAGTATGTAACTATGTACAGGTACAACACACGTTACAATGTGCCATTGCAGTATATGTTATATAAACACACCTAGGTCTACAATAACATGCATATGCCAATGTGTTGGAGAAAGCTACACGAACATTGTATAATACACAGGATCACAAAATCTACATTCCAAACATCTATAGCATATGATGTGTTCCCACTGCATTGGATACAGCAGAAGCTCAACAAATTGGGAATGCTGGGGAGATGGCTCAGTGGTTAGTTAGGAGCACTGGCTGCTCTTACAGAGGCCCTGGGTTTGTTTCTCAGCATCCATGTGATGGCTCACAACACCTGTAACTCCAGTTCCAGGGGATCCACTACCCATCATTGTAGGCTGGTTACTCTTTCATTTCTATCAACACTGAAATATTTAAGGAATATTTGGTTCATATGATCTTTTTTCTCTCTGGGCACTGCATACATGTGGTACACTCTTATACATGCAGGCAAAACATTCATATATCTATATGAATAAAAATTTTTATAAAAATAATAATTTTAGGCTCTATTAATTATACATTACTTCTTAAATGTTTCAATGACTGTCAGATTCACTTAATACAACATAATAGATGTCTATAATATAAGATGGACCTAAACCTATCCAGGTACCGAAGTGGGTTTGTTGATACTGAGCCGTTCTAAAAGTAGATTTTTATGTATTATAACAAGAAAGACAATTGAGCTTGGCATGGTGACGCATACATGTAAGTCTAGCAATCCAAAAGCTGAGGCAGGAGGTTGGAGAGTTTGAGACCAAGATGAGTTACACAGTGAGATTCTGCTCCCACCAAAAAACCCAAAATGTTGGGCATGGTAGCTCATGCTTGCCATCTTTGAACTGGGGACACTGAAGCAGGAGGATTGCTACGAGTTTGAAGTCAGTCTAGGCTACAGAGTGAGTTCCAGGCTAGCATGAGCTACAGTGTGAAACCTTTATCTCAACAAACCAGGACTACAACCAAAACCAACAACAAGAAAGAAAGAAAGAAAGAAAGAAAGAAAGAAAGAAAGAAAGAGAGAGAGAGAGAGAGAGAGAGAGAGAGAGAGAGAGAGATCCAGGTATCTAACAGTATCAGTATAGACGGTATTATGGAATAATTACAAGTCATTCAGTCTCCCAAATCTTTCATAAGTCATTTTTAATAAACAAACCATTTCTCCTCTGTTAGAGCAATGTGCTCTAAATGTGTCCCATTTACAAGTTAGCTTTTCCTACCACCATGATAGAGTTAAACAGGCACCATCCAGGATGCATGTAATTAGCTTTGTCATGGGAGTTTCATCTCATTAATCTTTTGGAATGGTTATGCGATATTTAAATTTTCAGTCCAGGGAGACTAGAAGATGGCTTATCTTATAAAAGTGCCAGACATCAAGCCCGATGATCTAAGTTCAACTCCTGAGATCCACATCATAGAAGAAAAGAATTATCCCCACATACTGTCCTCTGGCATCTACATAATGAGCACACATATATGCACATGTTCTCTCTCTCTCTCTCTCTCTCTCTCTCTCTCAGATACATACATACAAATAAAGCAATAAATGTATTTTTTAAAGGCTCTTAATGTTGGAGAGATGACTCTGTGGTTAAGAGTGCTGGCTGCTTTTTCAGAGGACCCAGGTTCAGTTCCCAGTAGCCTGTGGTGGCTCACAACCCTCTATAACTCCAGTTCCAGGGGATCTGATGCTGTCTTCTGATCTCCCCATGTACCAAGCACATGTGTGGTGCACATATATATTTGTAGATGAACACTCATAGATATGTATAAAAAAAGATAAACTTTTAAAATCCAATCTAGAGAGAACATATCCGACAAAGGAATGGTTGGCATGCAGTCTGGACCTATTTAATGTTGACCAACACAAGCCATGACTTTAAATTCATTAACAAAAAAGAAAAAAGAAAAAAGAAAAGTAAAGTATTTTATGTTTTAAATGTTGTAGAAGGCTAAGTCAGAAAGCACAGGAAACAGGATAAATTTAGGGTACTTTCCACATTTAGAACAAAGGGGGGGATTTACACAAGTATTTAGAATATATCAAGCTTATACTGAAACATCAAATTCTGTAGCATCAACGATTTTCCAAATACTCCCCATTTGTTCCTTTGGGGTCAGCCATTTTCCAGCACAGCCATGTAAAACTTTTTAGTGTCCTTTGTGTGTACAGAAAAGTCCCTATCACATCCCAGCTGCTTGTCCACGGAGCCATACAAAAGCAGAACTCTTACTCCTGAGACGCTACAGACCCAAACAGAAGGCCCGAGAGGCCTTGGTTCCTGCCTGAACAGCCATGCTCTAAGTCACCCCCCCCACCCACCCCCCGTGCTTGGAGGAAGAGGCTCCCCTCCCCCACTCCTGCTCCCCCCTACCCCGCCCCACCCCACCCTGCAAGATGAAGAGGGGAAGCCCCCTGCTCTCAGTGTGAAAGCTTTCCACCAACCCACAGAACAGCCCTTCAAACCTACCCAGACCTTTGATGAGGCTGATCACACAGGATCTTCTCCAACAAGCCGTTGTAATCTCCATGGGCCTGAAGTGAAATCCAAACGGCCCAGATGAGCAACCCGGACTACGTTTCACAGCCAAAAAGCCTAACGACGGGTCCCATGGTCCTGCTGCTCACAGCTATCATAAGGTCCAAGGTGTATTTTTCGTCAGATGAGGGAAAACCTACAGTAGAATAAAACTAAAACAGGCCTTCCCTCCAGGACGGGCTGTTCATACCGGCTGCACAGTGAGCTATAACTCTGAGTGCCCCGTCTGTCTATATTTATCCACGAGAACATACTATACTGACAGATTAGCGAAGCTGCTCTGGGCACTCCAGGAACATGAGCCTGACCCACAGTCCACGCAAACCAGATACACGTGCCGCCCTGCAGAACCTACTGGCACGGCTTGCGTCTCCCTGTGCTGGAGAAACCTCCTCAGAGCAGAGATAAGACAGTGTGGATGAGAAGCTCTTGCTCTGGGAACTAGGGCCTCTGGGCTACAAGTACAAACAGATTTAAACAGCTTGCATTCGTCCAGACAAAACTCAAAGTGGAGAATTCCTGCTGGAAGCCAAGAGACACGAAGAAACCACACGCCCCGGAGGGAAAACAGACACCTGCTGATGTAACTTGTAAATTTCAAAGGTGATTGGTTTCAAATATGATGATAATGATAATAATAATAGTAATAAAAAAGCTAGTATTTACTAATATTAAGTGTGTGCCTCAAAAGAAACCAGCAACAGGCTAATGAACCAAGACGTAAAGGAAGTAATTGTTTTTGAGACAGGGTTTCCCTACCTAGCCCAGGCTGTCGTGGAACTCAGTATGTAGACTAGGCTGGCCTCGAACTCATAGAGCCTATCTGCCTGAGCCTCTTGAATGGTGGGATTAAAGGCACAAACCACAACACCCCTGGCTGTACAAGTTGATCTTTCAATAGCATTATTCTCAGAAGAATTCTATGAGGTCAATGAAAATCTTCCCCAACACAGACACAGCTGCGAAGAGCCGGAATCCCAAGTCACTTTCTATTCTTGACTGGGACTAATTGAATGTTTTTCTTCAGTAATGGAGGCTGGAATTACAAAGCAGCATGGAAGGAGAGGGGCCAGAGGAAGCGGACACATTCCCCGGGGAGGGGAAGAATGTCCCATTACCAAAACAGACACTTAGAGCGATCTCCGAGAGGCCAATGCCAGCAGAGATGCCCCCATGTCCCCCTGCAGCCTGCATACTTGGGACTCAAGAGTTTATTTTTACAGAGCTGACTGTGATGGCAGTGTGGCATTGGTGACACCTGATTAAAGAATCCAAAATAATTCGAAGACAACACTGGGCCTGTGGAGGTATCCGTGTTTGCGGGTCTGAAGTTTGAGTTTGTTCTTTCAGTTCCTAACTTGGGAATCCGTTTTTTGTTTTTCTAAGCATTGTTTGTAAGCCTCAGGGCTCTGTTATTAGACTTACAAGTGATAAGATCTATAATTCAATTTACAGAACAATGCTTAAAACAGTGGACATCGAGGAAAAATGACTTATTTGTTTGCTTGTTAAGGCGGCGCTTGTAACCACAGATGCCTAGTTGGCCTTGGGCTCGTTGTACAGCCTCAGATGGCTTTGAATTGAGGATTCGCCTGAATTTTCTTTTCAAGGGCCAGCTTTTGTCTTTTGTTTGTTTTGGGACAAAGTATATAGCGGAGGTTAGGCTTGAACTCCTGATCTTCCTGCCTTCGATTTCCAAGCACTCAAGATTACAGCCATGCACAGACAAGCCTAGATTTTTGTTTTTTGAGACTATCTCTCGTTATGTAGGTTGATCTCAGAACCCTGATCCCCTGCTTCTGTCTCCTACGTGCTGGGTTTACAGGGTGGTACACAACTCTTGGCTTATCTTTCACTCCTTGTACACATGCCAATTACCCAGCAAAATAAACCAAAGAGAGTAGAAAAACAGGCTAACCCCCACTCTGTGTGTGTGTCTGCATGTGAGTATGTGCATGTGCAATTTTACACACACATGTGTGTGCATGTATGAGCTTGAGTGTAGAGACCAGAGTCTACATGAGGTATCTTTTTTCCTTTTTGAGGTAAGATATCCCACTGAACCCGGAGTTCACTGATTGGCTAGTCTGGATGGCTACTGAGCTCCTGAGATGTATCTGTCCCCACCCCTCACTTTCTCACCTCACCACCACAGAAACTCTCGTCTCCTTGTCCAGCTTTTTCATTGAGCGCTGGAAATCTGAACTTAGGTGCTCACGATCGCCCACCAAGCCCTTTACTCACGCGGTGCAATCGCCTCAGCTAATAGGAAGGAGCTACTTTTCACGGTGGAATTGGACTTGATTCGGACCCATATGCTTCCCACATAGTAAATGGGTGTCTTTGCTGTGACCTTAAAAGACAGGCAACTGCCACTACTCCCGTGGGGGCTGATGGGAAAGACTAAAAACCACTGCCCACGGTCATGATTCAGATTAACTTGAGTGTCACTACATTCGTTGATTTTTTTTATTCTATCACCTTGCTTTCTTCATATGAATTAGAACTGCTAAACAACAGCCATCTCAGAGTCCTGCTCTAAACTACAGCCATCTCAGAGTCCTGCTCTAAATAACAGCTATCTCAGAGGTCCTACTTAAGAATCTGTCTCTTAGAAGTTTTAATATTTTAAAGGCAGAAATGTCCCCAAAATGAAACCCAGCTGGCTGACATCCAGAGAGTAACTCCACATACTTTTTGAGAGAGGTCTCATTATACAACCCAGACTACCCTTGAGCTCGCAATCCTCCTGCCTCAGTTTCAAGAGGGATGGTATCACAGGTATGTGCTATCGTGTCCAGCAAGAACAATTTCTTTGATGATGTCCTCCGTACCTGACCTATTCCAACTTCCTCCCTCCCTCCCTCCCCTCCTTTCCTTCCTTCTTTTCTCCTCCAGCACCCCACCCACCCACCCACCCACCCATCAGCCTTCACTTCACTATGTAGCTGAGGGTAGATCTTGGGTGTCTGATGTTCCTGCCTGCATGTCTAAGCACTGAGATCATAGGTGTGACTACCCCAATCTGACTACTGCTGGGGATTGAACTCAGGGCTTCATGCAACCCAGACAAGCAGTCTACCACTTGAGGCACATCCACTGCTCCATATGGCCATTTTCTCCTCTACAGACAATATTAAGTCCTCCAGCTGCAGTGTATGTTGAACTAAACAACAAATTACAGGGGAGGGGTGGAGGGAGAAGGTCGCTGACAGGGTGAGGAGACAGCTGTCCAACTGTCAGCAGATGGCCAGCACTGATAATAAAATCAAAGGACAGCAGAAAAAAAAAGCAGATTTATAGCCCATGAAGAATAGCAACCTAAGTACATTTTCATAATCATAAAAAGGCAGACCTTGCCAGTTCAAGAACCCTGGAAATAACAATACATTAAAAAAATCTTTAATAAAAAATATGTCTGATGTCCTGAATTGTTTGGGTGTAGATGGTTTTCTCTACTACCGATACATGGGGAAAACAGTGAAGCAATCTAGAAAGAACTCTATTTTATTTAAATCATTATTATACATTGAAATGATTTAACATTTGTAAAGGATAAACATCAGGAGTAGAAGAACCTGGGGTTGGAAAGATGGCTCAGTGGTTAAGAGCACTGGCTGTTCTTGCAAAGGACCTGAGTTTGAATCCCAGTACCCACATGGTTGCTCACAACCATCTGTAACTCCAGTTCAAAGGAATCCAGCCCCCTCCTCTGCTCCCTAAGAGCACTGCATATATGTAGTGTACATATGGGCAAAACACTATATACATAAAATGAAGATGAATCCATTTTTAAGGCCTAGAGAAATGGCTCAGTGGTTAACAGTCCTTGCAGCTCTCCCAGAGGACCCCAGTTTGATTCCCAACACTCATTCCACAGTTGCCCTCACATATTGGGATGAATGTCTTTAAAGGGTTTTTTTTTTCTTTAATCCTTAATCTAATTTTATAAAATTTTTCTTTTCCAGCGGCAACACATGCGGGTAATCCTGGCAATTAAGGAGATTGAGGTAGGAGCAAAGTGAGTTCCAGGCCAGCCTGGGAGGTAAGACCCCCATCTCTAAACACAAACAAAACAAAAGGAAGGAGTGTGGCCAACAAAGATATTTAGAAACCTGGAGCCCAAAGAAGCTTGTATGTAGATCGGGTAATTACTTCGACTCCCCTGCCCTATTATGTTACAAGAAGCAACAAAAGTAGACACCAGCCTAGGTACTGCTGGAAGAAATCATATTTAAGATCCACTGAACAGCTGGGGGCCTATGGGTTGGTCCCCTTCTCCCTGAGGCACTGGTAAGAGTTAGGCACCGGTAGACAGTGAGGTCAAACATGGTTGATAACAATAATAGGATAATACGGGTTTTCTTGCTTATTGTTAGCACTCCTGGTATTTATTAACTGATAGATATGCAGAACGTTGACTTCCTAATTGACAGCTGTTAAACCCTTTCCTGGTGCCCTGGGCTGTCTTAAGTAGAGGCCTGTCACTCAGCCAGCCAGCCAGCCAGCCAACCAGACTGCCCTCATGCTGGCACCCGATGCTTTACAGCCTCCAGGAAGCCATGTTATGTGACGGCTTCAGTACAAACCCCACTCTCACAGACCCAGCTCAGGCCAGGAATGGTCAAATAACTTGTAATATATTCACCAGCCTTTCCCCTAAGGAGAAGCCTCAGTGAACTGACAGCCTTTTCTGCCCAGCCCCCACCCCTTTGAGGCAGGGATGCCACACTTTGCCTCCTTGCCTTGGGACAGAATATAGTGATTTCTGCAAATGGGACAACTCGGTGACTGGTGTCAGCACAGCCATTCACGGGCATGATTGGTGTAAATACTGCACTGGATGAAGGTCTACCTGTGAAGGTCTACCCTTAGAGTCCCCCCTTCAGTCTACATTAACCAGCTGTTCTAGTCACCTCCTGAGGAGGCTAGGCGAACACTCTTTTGGCTGACTTTTCTGGTATTGCAAAATCAGGCCCAATAAAAAAGGCTTATAATCCCAGCACTCAGGAAAGTCATAGGCATGAGGCTAGCCTGGGCTACATAGTAAGTTCCATGCCAACCATTATATAATGAAACCCTGTCTGAAAAAATAAAACAAAAAGGGTCTTTTCCCAAGTGGTCTTTCTTTTCTCTCTCTCCATCTTCTCCCTTCCCTTCCCTTCCCTTCCCTTCCCTTCCCTTCCCTTCCCTTCCCTTCTCTTTCTTCTTTCCCAGGGTCTCCTCTGTACTTCAAGCTTGTCTTGAGTCCACTTAGCAGGCTAGGCAAGTCTCTTCAGTGTCAGAAGAGCAGGTATGAGCCACCATACCAGGTTTCCCAAAGGTCTTTACTTTGCGCACAGTAGGCCAAGCTGGCAAAACGGTGAAGGAACAGTGGCCCCGGAGACAGCAGAAGAGGCAGGGCCAGAACAGCACAGCAGTGGCTGAGGAGATGCAGTGGTGGTTGCCTGGCTGTGGCAGCAGCATGGACAATGTCAGTGAGGTAGCAGGAACTCTAAGGACCACAGGTCACAGCATCCTAGGTCCTAGTGCTCTACCGCCAACTGCCATCAAAGGTCAAAGATCGAGGAATCCCATCTCCCAGGTCTACACAGAAGGTTGTGAGCATAGGGAGCTCAGAGAGCTAGAGGTGGGGGGTGGATGTCTTGAGATCTATGCCAATAGAGGGCGCCACCTGCTACTGCTTCTGCGCACGGCTACCATCTGGTTATCAAAAGCGGGGTGTGAGGGGGGCACAAGCTGCCGAGGGTCTGGCAAGGCAGCTAAGTGGGTGTTGCAGTATAAGCCTGAGCTCTAGGGCTTGATCGTGGTGCAAAGGTAAAGGTGGCAGCGAGAAGAGGCTCTGCAAAATTGGCCTATGACCTCCACGCGCATGCCACAGCATGGGCATGCGCGTCCCCACACCAATAACTTAAAAAAATTGCCTCAGACTAACACCTAAGCTTCTCTTCTACCCTGATTTCTACTGAGAAAGGGTGATGAGCTGCTGTTTCTCCAAAGTAAGGCTTCGCAGTATAACCCTCGCTATATTGTAAATGATTCTTCCCTGCCTCAACAGCTTCTTTTTGCAGCAGGCAGAGACCATTACAGAAAGTCACTATTCATGTAAATGTAGGGAACAGCTAACCAGGGGTCTCTCTGCTCCCCATGATACACCCACAATCTAATCCCTACACCTAAGCTTTGGGGAACAACTGGAAGATAGGGTGAAAGAGTACAAGAACCCAAGAAGCAGGATGTCTGATTTGAGATAGAGTCTTCTGGACATCACAGGGAAGCCACAGCCATGAAATCTCAACAATGTGGCTGCCTATGGCAGTTCTACCCACCAAGGCCAGTTAACAGGCCAGCATTTGGGGATGGGGTGGATCTCCTAAGGCCTTATCCCTAGATGAAGAGCTACCAGCAACTAATGGCTTCTGGAAAAGGGAGAATCAGTCTCTGCCTGGAATAAGACCTCTGAATGGTTATCCAATCCCAAGTGGTCATATACTTATATATATGTGGTTATAAGCAATGCTAAAGGAGCTCAGTAGGTTATATTCATTAAAATATAAAACACACACACACACACACACACACACACACACACACACAAAACCAGACAAATATTTTAAAGGTAAAGTTTTAGAACCAATCTTAACCATTAAATGATTACATTTAATTTGTCAAAGGATATATATGTCAGTCTTTCTAAAAATGTAGTAGATACACGTATTAAGATATGAATATATATGGGCCAGGCAGTGGTGGTGCACGCCTTTAATCCCAGTACTTGGGAGGCAGAGGCAGGCGGATTTCTGAGTATGAGGCCAGCCTGGTCTACAGAGTGAGTTCCAGGACAGCCAGGGCTACACAGAGAAACCCTGTCTCGACCCCCCGCCCAAAAAAAATATCTGGCAGTTCTTATGAGATGCCAGTGTTAAGAAGATTGTATCTCTCCATTATTCTTCCGTGACATAGCCTAGAAGAGAATACACTCATTCATTCAAGGTTTCAGGGCCAAGAGACCTCTAAGGCACGTTAACAAGGCCTTGTAAGACCATTTGGTCATGTGAGCAAACATCACCTGCCAGCTTTGCCTCAGCCCTGCAGAAGCAAGGGCAAGCAACCCCTGGAAGACAATGTATCATTGTGCCTGGCCAGAGAGTCTTTCAACAGACTGCCAGCCTTGGTCTAAAGACACACTCTGAGAACAAAGGCAAGCAAGAACAGTCAACCAGGAGAGCCTCTAGCAAACACTGGCATATGTTGTCTCAAGGTGTGTGCCCCTGGACCCTAGCCACTGGTAAGGCGGTGTTCTTCCGACCAGGTGCACCTCCACCACTCACTCACTCACTCACTCAAAGATGCTCTGTGGTCTTCCAAGCATCAACCCTTCTCTGGGAAATGACCAGGTCCGCCAGCCCCACCTTGGTGAGGAGACTTGGGTGGAAATCTGTGTTAGCAAGAAGGAAAGAAACAAGCGCACAGAAGCTCCTTTTAAAAAAAATTTAAAGTATTTTATGCATATAGGTGTCTTGAGGGCACGTGTGTCTGTATGCCACAGGCACACAGCACCCTGGGAGGCCAGAAGAGACTTAAATTTCCTAGAACTAGAGTTACAAACAGTTGTAAGCCGCCTCATGAGTGCCTGGGATTGAACCCAGGTTCTGTCTGCAAGAGCAGCCAGTGCTCTTAAGTACTGAGCTGTCTTACCGGCCCCTAGAAATTGTTTTGCTGAAAGCATTGACTCTTTAAGTGTCCTTAAAGGGTTAAATGGTGACTCTGGGTCATCTGGGAATCCAGGAATAGCAAACCTTCACAGGGCAAAGAGGACAACTGACCATGAGCTTGAGATGCCCTCTAAAACAGAAGTACCCGTCTCCTAACAGCCACCTTGACCCTCAAGCAATGAGGACTCACAGGACCACAGCAGAAACAGTACTGGACAGAGCTCCACCTTCATTTGCATTCCTTCATTAGACATGAACTTGCCCAGTGCCACAATTCTTTCTCCATGGAAGTCTATAGCTCAAGTTGTCACCCTAAAGACAGCCTTGGGGCTCAGCAGGAGGGCATCATAGAAGATAGGGCAGGAAGACTGTGAGAGTCGGAGGAAGCAGATGTCTGTAGAGCATTTGCCAGAAACGGCTACAGTGCAGTTGGACACAGGAACTCAGAGCTGTTCCGATTTTATGCATAAGACCTGCATGAGATGGAGGCACCTAAACCCCCAGTGTGGGAGGATGGGGGGAGAGACGCATGGACTCCCACACTAATCTGAGGAGATACTGGCCACAGATGGCTGCTGGGGAGGAAAACTAAGGTTTCTTTAGAGACATGGCCCCTGAGCCACATCTGTCCCATACTCATGCACATATGGGCAGTACTGAATGGACTTGGTGTATGTGTGCATGTGTGTGCACATATGTGCGCATGTGTGTGCATGTGTGTACATGTGTGTATGTGTGTACATGTGCATGTGTGTGCACATGTGCATGTGTGGACTCAGTGTGTGTGCATGTGTATGTATGTGTGTCCACATGTGTGTGTTTGTTCATATTTGTCTATATGTGTGTGCATATGTGTGCACATGTGCATGTGTGTGTGCGAGTGTGTGGAGAGAGAGAGAGAGAGAGAAAACAAGAGAGAAGAGAATACAGAATCAGTTGGGAGGGATAAGGAATGAATTGGAGAGGAGGGAATGGGGACGTTATTAGATCCAAATACATTATACACATGTATAAATATTAAACATCTTTAAAAGGGGTCACTAGGCTCCTTTATCCCTTCCAAATGTCACCGCATTGAACAAATCTCTCTCTGCCTTTTACAACTATCTGTCTGATTAATCCGTCTGTCTGGATGGGAGGCCACACCTGGCTTGTTAGGATTGCTGGAGCCTAGGTTTGTTTTGTTTTGTTTTTTACCCTAAAAAAATTCTGTTGCAAAATACTACAGCGAGTTTTTTCTCTCAGACATTTTCTCTGGTGGTTTTCATTCTTTGGCTCACAGATCTCTGTGAGTTCCATGCTGTTTATGTGATTCCTGGTGTGACCTTTCCCATGCTCCTGTCTTAGGGTCACTATTTTAGCATGACTCTTGCCCTGATTCTTAACTGCTGAGCCATCTCCCTCCAGCCCCAGATGCACCATCCCCCCCCCCCCAGATGCACCATTTTAAAAGGTTCTGTTAGTGATTATAAGGGGACACAGGTTTGAAAGCTAGCCTGTGGGAGATATTCACTAAAAATGGTTAATCGAGTTACTAGGTGATTGTCTCTCACTGCCAAGGAATGCGTAAGGGGAGCTAAAACAGTTCCCCTTTGAACAGAGCTGTCCACCTGCCAAGTTCTAACACACACACACACACACACACACACACACACACACACACACACTAAAGAGAAGAAGAACAACAAAACCCGTGAGATTTGCTCAGACATCCCCTGTTTGGTTCTTCCCTTCAACTAGTCTTGCAGAGTTTGTACCTCAAACACTGTCACAAAATCTAGGTGCTACACAAAAATCTATGTACAATACTTGCATAGATTAATACATACACTAAGGTAAAGTATCATGTCATGTAAGCCAAACAAGTTTAGTTGTTAAGCCCTCAGCAAACTGGATACACCAAGTCCAAAGAATAGTTAATCAAGCCCACGGGACAGAAGGCATTCACACAACAGATGACAAAAGTCAGCAGTACTGTTGAATTTAGACCATACTTTCCAGTATCTTTTAACAGCTAAAGACAGCTCTCAAATAGCAGCAAAAAAAACATGTGTTCAAAGGACATCCTGCTAACAGTAAAGGGTAAACACATCTATAGAGGTTTCATTTAAAATCTCTAAATACATAAACACCTGACAATGGACAGCCAGCCCTGGATGGCTGTTCACTGTCCAGGTCAGCACAGTTAGTTAAATCAGCAGCTAACAAAGCATCATTTGAATCAGGACTTGCAAATCTAAAATTTTGGATGGTCTTTATAATATTCAACCTTTTTAAAAGTATATATTCAGATGAAGTGGTTTCTCTTTACTGTCAACTTGACACAACCTAGGGTTACCTGGGAAGAGAGTCTTAGTAAGAAATCATCTTGATCTAGGTAGCCTGTGGGTATGTCTGTGAGAGGTTTGTCTTGACTAATTGATGTGGGAAGGCCCAGCCCACTGTGGGCAGCACCATTCCCTAGACAGGGGGTCCTTAACTATTTAAGTAAAGAAAACAAATACAGTTAGAAAGTAGGCAAGCAGGAAAGGATCCTGCTCACACCATCCAGGATCTTGTGTTGCCTACCAGCCTGGCTAAGCATTATTCCTTCCAGTCTGCCCTGGTGCACAATGGTGCCTAGATACCCCAAGAGCAGAAGCAGACCCTGGTGAGCACTGAATCTTGTTAACTTTGTTGGTTTGAATAAAACTGGCCCCCACAGGCTTGTACATCTAAATGCTTAGTCCCCAGTTGGTAGAAGTATTTGGGAAGGATCAGGAGGTGAGGCCTTGTTAGATATGGTATGTCACTGAGGGTAAGCTTCGTAGGAGGGCCCAGGCCAGGACCAGTTAGCCCTCTAGAGTCTGTCCTTAACCCCTCTATGCCTATTTCTGCCTCTCAGTTGCTGTCTTAAGATGTGTGCTCTCAGCTGTTGCTCTAGTACCACGGGCCTGCTTGCTGCCAGGCTCCTCTCTTGAAGGTCACAACTCATCTAACTGGAAGGCCCTCAATAAACTCTTGTTGTATAAGTTGACTTAGTCCTGGTGTCTCTTAACAGCCACAGAAAAAGGATCAAGATGAGAACCATTCATTCCTATGAAGGGTTGTATTCAAAGAGGCTGTAGGTGAAATCTAGGACATTATGGAATATCATATGTACCACACTCTTTTCGTACACATACATAGGCTAAAATTTAACTTATCTATTAGGCTCATTATAAAGTTAATAACAAAGAATAATGATATAGAATAAAAGCTGTCTGAATGGGGACTTGATCCCAGTTGTAGTGTATACAGTAGGCACCTGCTAGAAAGGGTGGGTCATGTGATGGAATTTCATCATACCATTCTGCGCAGCAACTTATGGAACTGTGTGTCTATATTTATATTTCCAAACAGCAGTTAACTGGTGACTGAAACCGCAGTGTATGAAAGTGTAGCTAGGAACGCTTGCCATGTCTCGCACCATTGAACCCTGACGCTTACCAGCCTCTTTGCTGGTTTGATTTAGAAGCAAATCTAAGCGAGAAGTTTACATAAAGAAATGGACTGAGTAAGAAAGAAATCAATATTGTCTCTAACAATATCAGATATCAATTTTTCTGTTAAGTTACATTTTGTCTTTTTGTTTGTGGTTCATGCTGGCCTTGAACTCCATATGCAGCCACAGGTGAGCCTGAATTTTCCATCTCCTTATAAGTGTGCCACTATACCTGGCTTTATTATTTTTTATTATGTATATGTGTGTATGAGTATTATGTGAGTGTAAGTCTGTGTGTATGCATGTATGTATGTATGTGTGTGAATACAAGTGTGTATGAGTGTGTGTTTGCATATATAAATGTGTATAAGAGTGTGTATGAATGATTATGTTTGAGCATGTGTGTGTTTGCATGTATGATGTGTATAAGAATGTGTGTGAACATGAGTATGTATGAGTGTGTTTGCATGTGTGAGAGTGTGTTATATGTGAATGTATGTTTGCACGTGTGTGTACTTTTCATGTATATGTGTGCTTGAATGTGTGTGCGTGCCTGTATGTGTGTGCTTGCATGTGTGTGTGTGTGTTTGCATGTAGATAAATGAATGTGGCTGCATGTTTCTGCAGAGGCCAGAGGCATGTGGGACTTTAGAGCTTAAGTTACAGACTGCTATGAGCCACCACCTGACATGGATACTTGGACCCAGACTCAGGTCCTCTGGCACAGCAGCAATGCCTTACCCACTGAGCCAGCTCTTCAGCTTCAAGCCTCAGCTTTGTGATTTTGCCTATGAAGACCTAGTAAAAGAACTTAGTAAAGAAGAAGGTATGGTGGCTTGTATTCTTGCATTTGGCCAAAGCAGAAAAACTGCCTCAAGATTGAGGCCAGCAGGGGGTATAGTATAACAAGTACTAACTAGGCCAGCCTACATTACATGTAAAAGAACCTATCTCTAACAAAGTCAAACAACAACATACATTAAGGAGGGAGAAAAGACTCAGAGGCTCACAGTTTTTCATTGCTATGTGAGCATCCCTCACTCACCATCGCTGTGGCAGTTGATCATGATGGTCCATTTAGCCATCATCATCAGGACTGAGAATCACCATTAAAAAAAAAAAAGACCTAAGCTCGTGAGATGGCTCAGCCGGTAAGAGCACTGACTGTTCTTCCAAAGGTCCTGAGTTAAAATCTCAGCAACCACATGGTGGCTCACAACTACCCGTAATGAGATCTAACACCTTCTTCTGGTGTGTCTAAAGACAGCTACAATGTAGTTATATATAATAATAAATAATCTTGGGGCCAGAGCAAGCAGGGACTGAGCAAGTGGAGTTGACCTGACTGAGTGGGGCAGACCAGAGAGCAAGGGGGCCAACCAGAGAAAACAGAATTGACAGGAGCAAGCAGAGGTCCTAAAAATTCAATTCCCGTCATGCGTGGTGGCACAGGCCTTTAATCCCAGCACTCGGGAGGCAGAGGCAGGCAGATTTCTGAGTTTGAGGCCAGCCTGGTCTACAAAGTGAGTTCCAGGACAGCCAGGGCTATACTGAGAAACCCTGTCTCAAAAAACAAAACAAAACAAAACAAAACAAAATTCCTTTATAACCATCTGTCCAGCTACAGTGTACCTATACATAAAATAAATAAAATAACATCTCTGGGCATGCTTGGTAAGGGAGTTTCTCCAAGTTTTAACTAAAAAATTATTTATTTTAATTTAATAATCAAATAACCACTAAGTAATTTTAATGCTTAATTCAAAAATAATATTAACTGAAATAAGAAGAGGCACCCTAATATAGATGGCACTATTCTCTGCGATCCTGGATGAATCAAAAGGGGAGGAGAACCAACATCAGCTCTCAGCTTCCGGAACACCTGCTGCGAGCTCCTGCAGTCCTGCCTTCCCTGCCCACCAGCTAAACCTGACCCTTCATCCGTAAGATTCCCTTTGTCAGGTATTTTTTTCACAGAGACAACACAAGTAACTAATATAATCCTCAGCCCCACTGTAATATTGGTTCCTTTTCTGTTGCTGGGATAAAAAAAAAAAAAAAAAAGGTGACGCCAGGCGTGGTGGCACAAGCCTTTAATCCCAGAATTTGGGAGGCAGAGGTAGGCGAATTTCTGAGTTCAAGGCCAGCCTGGTCTACAGAGTGAGTTCTAGGGCAGCCAGGGCTTCACAGAGAAACCCTGTCTCGAAAAACCACCACCAACAACAACACCAAGCCCTGTCTCGAAAAACCACCACCACCACCACCAACAACAACAACAACGAAGGCGACCATGGCAACTCGCGGAAGGAAGTTCACTGGGGCTTCCAGGTCCAAAGAATGGGCGCCCATCATGGCAGCAAGGTATATAGAGATAAGCTGCAGGCAGCATTGCAGGAGCAAGAAGCTGAGAGCTCATGGACCTGAAAGTAGGCGGGGCTTTTTACTCTCAAAGGCATCCCCAGGTCTGACCATCTACCAGGAAGGCCAAATCAAAACCTCCCCAAACAGCGCCACCAACTGGGGACTGATAATTCAAATATCTGAGGCTATGGGGGACTTGTCTCACTCAAAGCATCCCTCCTGCCCTGCTCTCAAAGGACTGTGTGAATAGATCAGTCTGCTTGCCTTTCCCCGAACTCCACTGTCACAGTCAGTTTTTGTCAACTTGACACGCCTGGGAAGAGAGAGCCTCAACTGAGGAATCGCCTGCATAACACTGGCACCTGGGCATGACTGTGGGGTATTTCATGATTGTGAAATGCTGAAGGAGGAGACCCAGCTCAACGCGTGCACTGCCATCCCTGGGCAAGAGGTCCCAGGCTGTTTTGTTTTGTTTTTGTTTTTGTTTTACAGGCAGGCTGAGCAAGGCAGAGGTGGCAAGCCACTGACCACATTTTTCTGTGGTCTCTGCTTCCGTTTCTTCCCTCAGTGATGGGCTGTAACCTACGAGCTTATTATAAGCCTTCTCCTCCCCAAGTTACTGTTGGTTTGTTGTGCTTTATCAGAACAACAAAAAGCACACTGGGAAATCCACCTTGTATTTGTGGTTTGCTGATGCATTTTTTTTTAGAACTGAAACAAACAAAAAAACAAGCAAACAAACCCCCAAACCACACCCAGTTTGCAAAAGGGTTCTTCTTCTGGTAAGGCTCCAACTAACCAAAGCAAAGTATCAGGGATTCAATTGAACCCAATAAGCAAACTGTGGACCCCACGTTGGCATGGTCCCATAAATCCATGGTCAAAGGTAATTTTTGGCACTAATTAGCCACAGGACTCTGAAAACAGCCTAAGACCAGTACTGTGCACGTGCAGAACATGGAAAACAGAAATTGTCCAGCATCATTTAGAAGAAAGAATATACTCCTTCAGCTAAAGTAGAAAGCTTTACTCAGAGGAGATCTTGTAGGGTCTAGACAGATGCCTTAGCAGGTAAGAGCACTAGCTGTTCTTGCAGAGAACACAGGTTTAATTTCCAGCACCCACATGGCAGCTTACAACCATCTGTAACTCCAGTTCTATGGGATATGGCGCCCTCTTCTGGCCCCCACATGCACTGCAGGCACATGGTGCACATACCCCAATGCAGGCAAACACTCATATACATAAAGTTTTAATTTTTTTTTTTAAATGAGAAAAAGAGAAGTTTTGTAAGAGTCTTGTGGGCAGAATGATAGCCAGAGCGTCAGTCATCACTAAGCATGATCAGGAAAAACCAAGTCCCAAATGAAATCTAGACTGTGAAGGTCAGTATCTTACATTAGGAAATGACTCTAATATCTAAATGTCTAGAAACTACTTAGAAAAACAATTAGTTGAAAAATCCACCTGCCTGTGGTTCTTCAACGGCTCTGTTGTAATTAATGTAAATCCTAATTTAAAATTCATATTTGGTTCGGTTATGTAAAAAGCTCTGTAAGTAGGCTCAGAACAATTTGCATACATATTTCAACTGCAAATTCTATGAACTTTAATATAAATGTTTTAGATTCCCTTAAATTTGGCTGTGCTGATAGAGTAAAATAAGTCTGAAATTCTTTTTTATGTTGTTGTTTTGTTTCTTTGAGACAGGGTTTCTGCTTGTGTAGCCCTGGCTGTCCCAGAACTCACTTTGTAAACAAGGCAGGCCTTGAACTTACAGAGATCTGCCCACTTCTGCCTTCCAAATACTGGGATAAAAGCATCACGTCCAGGAAGTCTGATGTTCTTACATGTAAGAAAGAAATGCAAAATACTTCCTATTCTGATTTTATATATGAAATGATAATATTTTAGATGTTTAATTTCTGTTGGGTAAGATCACTGAAAAGCTTTAACAAGTGGGGAAAGATTTCTGTGGGTGTAGCCACGAGGCTTTTGTGGGAGAGGTGCCGCATCGTGTGTTTACGAGTCAGTAATACAGATGGTCATTAGTCCACAAGTGCGTGATTAAAATATTTTTGTATCTTTTCACTTACATATAAAACATATATGTAAGATGCATATAAGACACAGATATCCATCTTGCCTTCTCTGTGCAAGCTAGCTCCACATTCTGCCACTCCATCATGCCTTCTACTGCAGTGTTTTATACACGGTGTATAACACGGTATATCAATGAGTTTCTGTTGATTTACTTAGAGATTTTTTAAAAAAATAATTTTGATTGGATATAGGCGTGTGTGTGTGTGTGTGTGTGTGTGTACATGCAGACCACATGTACATGCATGTGAGTGCAGGTACCCTTGGAAGCAAGAGGCACTGGCTCCCTGGGAGCTGGGGTTAGATGGTTATGAGCTGCCTGACAGGGGGATGCTGGGAACTGAACCTGGGTCCTCTGCAAGAGCAGCAAGTGCTTGCTCTTCACCACTGAGCCGCCTTTCCTATAGTTGATTTGATTAACTCTGTAGACTTTAATTTTACACTTTTGAGGCTGGGGACTGAGCCATGGCCTTGTACTAAGGACATGGTGTGTGCCTCACCTATACCCCTAGTCACTGTCATCTTTAAATTCACATCTATGTAGGAAGAGGAGCTAAAAAAATTATACAAACTTTCATTAGCAAAGCAGGCGGTTGTGTATGTTGACCACCTCGACGGCAGAATCGCTCACTGTATTGATTATTGGTATTGGAGCAGTGTGAGCGACAAGGGAAACAGGCTTGACATTCAGGGACAAACCCAAGCTGGCAGGTGCCCATGTGGTTTCCTGTTAGGTCCTTTCTCCTTCCAGCAGCTAGTCCTTTAATTCCCTTCCATCAGCTCTCGCTGGTCACTCTCCTGCACCCTCAGCTGCCTCTGCTCTCGGCTACACAGTCTTGCTTGACATGGCTTTTCCCTCTACCCTGCGGAGCATCTTTCCCTTCAGAGACCATTTAACTCTCACGGTTCAACAAAGCTGCTCCTTCCCAAATGAAAGGCTGACAGTAATTTTCCCCATCTGACCATATCCTGGGATGAAAGAATTTGGGGTTCCCAAGTCAGAAAGGAGTATGCATCGTTAAATACAGATTTACAGGAGGGGGCTGTAATACTGCCCACCCCACCCCCCACTGCATTCTTCTGCTGTCACCTGGATTGCTCCAAGTCTATCTGCTCGAATGATCCTAATTAAGTAGTGTTCTGAGAGTAAATAGAAAGCTGTAGTGTAATCGTCACGTGGATACAGTGTCCTGAAAGGCTACCATCCATGAACACCTACTTAAAAAGTGAGCCTCTTGTTTGCCACGTTCACTCTGACGAGGGAGACTATTTACTCATCACGGCACAGATACAAAGTTTCCAGTCTAGTGCTTACTTTTGGTATCAGTTGCATCTCGGCCTTCCTCCCTCTTGTGGTAACTGATCAACGGCCATTTCTTGGTACCTATGACCAGAGTACTCTGTGGCCACCTGACATTGACAAGGTTAGGCCTGGCAGACCAAGTTGCTTCAGCTTCTAAAGCTTCCTCAAATAAAGGAACAGAGGCGGCCCAGGAAACCTGACCCAGCAGGATGACATGGGACCTGCATGAAAAGACAAACAGGCTTTCTGACATTTCCCCAGGAATAACTCCGGCAAGTCCACCTGGCTCTGGGAAGCACAATGCTGCCCATAGAGGGGAAAACACAGTGGAATATGCCCAACTGGGGGACCAAACTGCATCACCCACAAATATAATAAAAGCATTTGACAAGATCATCTCCAACTTGTTTGTTGAGAGTGTTATCTTCGGGGCCCTTCCTGATGCTGCACATGTGCGTGCATGTGTGTGCATGAGCATGTGTGTGTGTGTGTGGCACGTGCGCACCATACTTCATTTTCCTGGGAGGCTGTCCTATATAAAAAGTTGTTATTTGGCTAAGATACATAGATGTCCTCAAATTCTCTCAAGGTAAACCAGAAAGCTAAACAGCATCATTAAATGCTTATTTGACATTTAAACAGTCCAAGGTTCTCCATCGTTTTGTTATTGAATAACAAAACATACAAACAAAACCTTTTGTCACTACATATCCTGGAAATAGCCACACACAGTTTAGATGTGAAATACTTCCTGTCCCACCCCCAGACTCATGTGTTTGAGCACTTGGTCCTTAGAACCTTTTACCCAGGAGCCCTAGCTAGAAGGAGGAGGTTACTAGGGGCAAGCCTTGAAGGTGAGACCCGCTTTGGGTCTGAGCTTTCTGCCGTGTGGTTGGTGGCATGTCTGTGGCTGCCAATGGAAGCTTTGAGGGCCATGGTCTGACCCATTCCGTGTCCTCACCTCACCCCCCCCCACCCTCCCACCCCCGCTGCCAGTCACCACTTCTTCCCTGATGAAAGCTCTTCCTTCTCTACGGTAAACTCTTATAAATAGCTTCTACTAGGTGTATGGTATAATGCAGGAGGTAAGAGAGTTGGGACTGGACACAGCTGATACAAGGTCCCTGTTGTTTTAGTTCAGTCATTCAACCTATTATTACTAAAAAATAACACCACTATCACCTTTTGCCTTCAATACATCTTATTTAAAGAATATATATTTTGTTTAAAGTATCACTTCAGAAAATTCTTCAGATCTTTCTATCTTGTTTGTTTGTTTGTTTGGGTTTTTGGAGACAGAGTATGTAACTCAGGCTGCCCTCAACATTGTCTTTCTCCTGGCCTCTGCCTCCTGTGTACTGAGATTACAGGCATGTGCCATCATAGCCAGCTATTCACAGCTTAAAAAAAAAAAAAGATTGGGCTACTCGGCTTTTAATTATACTCTTTAATGTGTGTGGTGTGTATACATGTTTACATGTATGTGTGCATTGTGTGCATGTGAGTGTATATGGAGACCTAAGGTTGACATTGAATGTCTTCCTCTCCCTCCATCTTATGTGTGAGCCAGGGACTCTCAGCGAACCCTGAACTCACCGTTGCATCTAGTGTGTCAAGCCAGAGTGCACTGTCTTTTACACACTGGGATCATGGGTGGATCACCATACTAAGCGAGCTTTTCCCATGGATTCTGGCCACAATCATACGTTTAAAAAAATCATGTTAATATAAAAAAATAGGGTGGGCACAGGGAAGACACAACCCTGGGAGTTCTGCTGCCTCAAACAAGAACCTTGAATCTGCTCTCTTCCCTCCTCTCCCACCATGACTCTGTCCTTCTCCTGGGCCATCCTGGTCATCGATTCTCCCCCTCTGTTCTTAGCCAAGACTCAGAAATGGAGTTGGAGTGAGGCCAAGCTGATCTGTGTTTAAAAACCACATGGATTGCCCATGCCTTCAGGGTGACTGGAGAAAGCGAGACCCTTCGGCAGGATCACATATGTCCTTGTTACCAGAGTGAGCAACTCCCCCTCAGGGACTTCCTGGATCGGCGGCTTCTCCACTCCAACACCTGGTCATGCGCTCACTTATCACAGCTTTTGTTAAATGTTCCTCGGCCCATCCCCTCCCTCCTGAGATGATGTGTCAAGTCTCCCTCTGAACACTCCCAGCAGAGGCCAGACACAGGGAGGACATTTCTTTAAGCAGAATTTTTTTTCTCTCTACAAATTCCCCATATCTCCTCTTTCATCAAAGCCGTCTGATTGTGAAGCCCACAGAAGGTAGGAGCTGGGCCTGCTCACCTGTTGCGGACCACACTTGTAAGTGTTAAATGATGGGAAAGGAACAATCATGCATGCGGGCACGTCCAACTTGCATGGGTGCTTGGGACACATGCAACTTACCCACTGATAAAATCTCTGGGTTCAGAATTTATTTGGTTTTCCTAGGAAGGCAATCAGTTTCTCCAAGTAAATAGAGCAGACAGCATCCTCCACATGGGAAAAAGACTTTGATCAGTCAGTAAAGAATTAGATTAGTTCAGTGAGAGCTCTCTCCAAGCCTGGTTTTCTTCCAATTTGGCCAAAGTGGTTGAAAGGTTTGGGAGTAAATTAAATCCATGGATTATAAATGACATGTAGGAAAAGTTAATATTTTTACAGAGAACAGTTCTTGGTGGTGCCAACTCATTGGAAAACAAACAAAAAGACTGATTTCAAAAACACTCTTTCAAGTTGGGTGATCGTGAGACACATAAAGGATTCGCTCCAAGTTCACTTTGAGTTTCATAGACACGCAAAACTGGGATTCCATGAAGACAATGATAAAGTTTAGCTTGTTGAATCCATGCAGAGAAATCAGGTGAGGGGAGACTCCATACCTGAGTTTAGATGTTGAGTTTCTGCTTAGAGCATGAGACAGAAAGAACCACATAAAGCGATGGTGTCATCCAGGGGTGACAAGAAAGAATGCTAGCTATGTTTCACTATAAACCTCTCACACTCATTCACAGGATTATTCTCATTTAGCAGAGTACTAAGAAGAGCCAGCCCGAGCTGAAATGTGCTACGGAGCAGAAAAAATGATGGTTGTGCTTTGGCGCAGACAAACTTGGGCAAAGCATGATTAAAATCCAACCACGCCACCATTGCTATAATGGAGGTACACGGAAAAGGTACATATAAGGGATAGGGAAGGCAAGAACCTGGAGGTGACATCTGAGGTCATGTTTGAGAGAACAGCAAGGGCCAGGTCCCAATGCTCATGTTCCAGGTCTATTGTGCAAGATCTGGAACCACAGCCCATACTGATGCAGGCTAGATTACCTGTCCTAGCCACATGGGTGACTTTAGCTGGGCTTGGCAGCCTGTACCTGTAAATGCAGCACTTGGGAGCGTGAGCGAGGAGTCAGGAGTTTGAGTTCACCTTGGGCTACACGGTGTGGGGCTATCTCAAAACAGCAACAAAGACACAACAACAACAACAGTGGCACCAAAAACAACAACGACAGTAGCAATGGTGACAACAACAATAACAATGACAACAACAACAATGGAGACAACAACAACAACAACAACAAAGCCCAAAGCCCCAAACAAACCAGTAAAAAGCCACACCTAAACACAACCGCACTGAGTTAGAACTTCACCTAAACAACAACCGCACTGAGTTAGAACTTCACCTAAACAACAACCGCACTGAGTTAGAACTTCAGAGAGAGGTACTCTATCTTTACCTCTTTGGATGGCTTACTTTCTGAGGTTCTAGATACATCTCTCTTACAAAATGTCCTCCATGGAAAGTCTATATTTACTTGCTAACAGGTCATGAATTTACTGGGAGGTTAGTGTTAATCCCCATAAACTAGTATTGATTTAGTAAACTAATAATAACAGCTACTGTTCAGCCGCTACAACAAAGAATACCAAACACTTCATAAACATTGACTCGTTTAATTATTATGGCTTATTTTATGTCTAGTTTTTATAATTGTATCATACATATCAGATATAAATATCACATATTTATAAGAACATAAGATGCACATTCTTAGACTTTTTACACTATCATATTAAATTCTAATAAATTATTTAGTTTTATTTTATGTATATGAGTATTTGCCTGTGTGTGTGTGTGTGTGTGTGTGTGTGTGTGTGTGTGTGTGTATATACACAGTGTGCCTGCAGTACCATCAGAGTCCAGAAGGAGGTGTCTGATCCCCTGGAACTAAGGTTACAGATGATTGTGAGCTACCACGCAGGTGCTAGGTCTCGAACCCTGGTCCTCTGGAAGAGCAGCCAGTGCTCTTAGCTCCTGAGCCATCTCTCTAGCCCTTTATATTATTAACTCTTACCAGAACGAGAACTTTCTTAGAGTCACATGTGGTTGGGGCAAAGCACATATTTCTAATCACGCAACAGAATTCTTGTTTAGCCAAAAAAGTTAATCAAACAAGCCTAGTAAGTTCTTTCCACATTTTATATTATAACAAAATTAATGGCTATAGCTGGAGAGTAGAGGGTTTACCTGGCATGGGCAAGGCCTTGGGTTTAATTGAAAAGAGCAGTCCAGTCGCCAAACATCATAAACATGAAAAGAATGTCAGAAGGAAGGTGGCACGCATAACTCTCCCTTCTAGAGGAAGATAAAAGACTCAGAAACAGACTGAGGTTGAGAGCACAAAGCCCTGGTTTGGTCTCCATCTGACAGGTAGACAAGCCAGGCCTCTGAGTGGTGAATCTCCTCACACCAGAATGCAATGCAAAACCCAGCTTTTGTAACTGGCCTTTCCTGTTCTATGTGACTTCCCTCTGCAGCAGGGCTTAGGGAAGACCCTGATTCACCTCTGTTATTGGCAAGAAAGAATAAGAGAGAATATTACAAACGGAATAACAGTCCTGGCTGAGATCTCTGCTTACTGGTGGGAGATGGAGGCTCCGCCTCCAGCTTGGACCTCACAGCAGATCCACACATGGGGTTGATCTTTTGGCATCGATTGAAGATTGTCCATAAAGAACATTCCTATCTTCTCTCCCTTGTGTGGATCCACAGCAGAAACCCCAGGAAATCATGAAGCTGATTGGATTAGCTGGGTGGTCATCTTTTGATGTAAAACTACAATCCAGTCATAGACTCACATGGGAAGGGCCATTCAAGGAACACAAGGTCAGCAGCTCATTGGTCTCACTCGGACCCACAGGATGTTTTTATTCTCCTGGCCCAAGGAGTGACAGTCTCTTAGTCACTCCCTATAGCAAAACCCTTGTCTGGAAGGACAATATGACGTTAATGAGCTCCGTGGGCCGGTTTGAGGGCTCCTATTCTGTGTCTGAGAGATGTCTGAGGATTGTTGATTGTGTTCTCCATTGTTAGAGGACACACACTTCATGAGCTGTTCTCTCTTCGCCCGAGATCATTTGTTAATCAGAAAATCACATCTAGCTTCTCACTTTAACGACTTTGTTTGCATGTTCACATTCACAGGTACATGCGCATGGCCCACGGATGGAGGTCCAGGACAATGTGTCGAAATATTTTTTTTTCTTTTCATAGGTCCTTGGGATCAAACTCGGGTTGTCTGGCAAGATGGCTCTGTTGTTTGACCCACAGAACCATCTTGCCATGATTTTCTTGCAAGTGTGATTATCTTTTCAAAAAAAGAAAGAAAGAAAGAATGAGCGAGCCAGATACAGAAACACAGGTATCAAACTCCCTCCCATCTCTGCCGTCTGGAATTAACATATGTTAACGTATATCACAGATATGTCTGATGTGGCATGACACGATATGACAAAAAGTAGGAAGAGGACCACTTTGAAGTGGGAGGGGACAGGGGAGGAGAACAGGGAAGGGCAACGGGGGGGGGGGGTAACTCTCATCATATACATATGCATATGCATATGCATATACATATACATACACGTAATACTGACCCAAAACAACCTGGGGAGGAAAGGGTTTATCTTGTGTCATGCTTCGCACTCCATCACAGAGGGAAGCCAGGGCAGGAATCTGGAGGCAGGAACTGCAGCAGAGATCAGGAACCAGTACTGCTTACTGGCATTTCCTCTACCACCTCCTCAACCTGTTTTCTGATACAGCCCAGGACTACCTACTGCGGAGATAGCACCGCCCACAGTGGGCTGGGCCTCACATGTCAATAAGCAACCAAGGAAGTAGCCACCAACCAGTCCAGTCTGACGGAGGCAATTATTCAACTGGGGGTCTTCTCAGATAGGTCTTGGATTGCGTGAGGGTGACAAACACTAACCGGCACGGGGAGGGGAGGGTATGCCCATGTACACAATCTACCTAAATGAAAATGCTGTGCAATGAGTATACTGTAATCAGAAAGACTAAATAAGGACCCGATGGGTGTTTTGAGTGCACATTCGTATGCATGTTCACAGCGAGAACAGCCCCGGGGACCACGGAGCCCACGATGAGGCCAGTAAACTCATATCCTCAGTGTGCGGCTGCTAAAGATGCAGGAAGCTCATAAAAAAAAATAGCAGGTTAATTTTAGAGGTTCTGAAATAGAAAGGGTACTCTGGGTGAGACCATACTGACATTCAACTTCTAGGCTTCATTCTCAGAGGAGATTTATTTAAAAATCTGATCTCTAGAAAGTACAATAAGAAAAGTAAACTTGTTACACACACACACACACACACACACACACACACATGTAGTTGGCCTCCTATTTGAGGTTCATAACTGCCTCCAATTCAGGGGTCATAGGTTCTATTCACTCAGAACACCCTTTTCTCATTTCCGTTGTTTTGAATACTTGCTGTTGGTGCAAAGCATACGGTGCTTCACCCTTTCAACACTCATACACACATGCCTCTCGCCTTCTGGATGTTGACCGTGGCTTATGAAACTGAATGCTGACCAAATGCTGGGCTGCATGGTTTATATCTCAAAGTCTCTAGAATTCCAGCAATTTTCTTATTTGCCATATTTCAAATTGTAGGGAAGAGAAGAAGAAAAAAAAAAATCAAACAAACCCACATCTTCAGACCAAGAGACCAGGACGCAGCAGTACAAGTTCACCAGACCGTGACCACGTCACGGAGGAGACAGCCATTCAGATTTACTGTTAGACAATAGTCACTTCGTTGTTTATAGACATATACATAGCATGTATTTACATAGACACATATTATCTCATATGTACATATATATACATGGAATATTCATATATAAACAAAAGAATCTGATAGCCTGTGCAGGGTGAGTTTTTCTCTTATTCCAGTTACAGAACAGCAGGCTTTGCCAGGAAGCTGTGTAGGTCCGAGATCCCATCTCCTTTTGATCAGTAAAGTTCAACACCCACACCACTAAACCTCTTTCAGCTTAGCATTCACAGAGTTGCAGGAATAGCTGATAAATGCAAGGTTTACACGGTGCCATTTTTCAGTGGGAATATTAAAACCACTTCATATTCAAAAGCAGGAGACAAAAGGGCTATGTTTGCTCTTCATAAGGAAGAAGAAACAGCTACGTGGGATCTCTCTCTCTCTCTCTCTCTCTCTCTCACACACACACACACACACACACACACTACACATTATAAATACAAACTACAGACACAAACACACACTACACACCATAAATACAAAATACACACACACACACACACACACACACACACACACACAGAGTCCCAAAGACTAGAACTTATCCAGAAATAGAATCATTTGATTGATTTCTCTTAACCAGCAAACCATTTTATTGATGAGCAAGCCCCGCCTACATAAATACAACGTTCAAATGGAATTTTACTAAAGTGTCATGTTAGTTAATCTAATACCCTATCCTTCCACCGGCTGCCAAGATACATATTTACCTGTCGGAAACTAAACTCAAAGAGGTCAGGCTAGTGTGTCTGATGCTTCGGCAGGAAGTCTCTCTCAGATGTGGATTTGATCATGTATTTCCATAGTCCCACTGGCTCTTGTGGTGTCGGCTGAGAAATCCTGGGCTTTCAAAGCTGGGCTAAACTACTCCACACTCTGTCATTGATTAAGAACGACAGAAGCCTTCCGAGTTGTTTATCAAATTAAAGTTGATAAACAGTACTCCGTGAAGCTCTGGACGCCTTCCTGAAAAAAGATCTCAGCTCCCTTAAATTGACACGTCAACAAACTCTCACGGCCTCGTGAAAAGCATTCGCCAAAATGGTATGGGTTTGGCTTAAACTTCCATCCGTGGCTCAACAAGTGACGGCACAGTAGAAAGGATTTAAGCCAAATCAGACTCATTACAGAGTTGTGCTGGTAGAATATAAACTTTCCCTGCTTAGCATCTGGAGTTATGGGTGACTAACATTGTAAATGCTTGTGCTAGTGTGCTCAGAGAAAGAGAGAGAGAGAGAGAGGGCGAGATTGTAAGATTCTAGGTGAGTGGTGTGATATGAACGTTAACTTACAGAAATAGGCAATTTACTTTGTTGCCTGGTGATGAGTGCGCATGCGCACACCGCTCTTTCATCCCCAAAACACGTGGAAGAGGCTCAGAGCCACTCAAAACCAAATGGTAACTAACTGCCTTTGAATTTGTCCCGTGGGCATTTTCCTAAGCATGGCGGCATGCTGTGTGCACCCCATGATCCTGGATCAGGTAGGAGGAACTGTGGAACCTGAGTGGACAAGACCAGCCTTGGGGGTGGGAGTGGGGGCGGGGGCGGGCCAGGACACAGAAGCTTGGAACCAACTGGACTCAGAATGCCACCACCCACACTGAGTAAGAAACAGAACATGGATGTGGAACTTGGTGGTTTCAGGAATCAGAAAGCAGAGGCAGGAGGATTGTCACTAGTTCAAGGTCAGCATCTATGTTGTGAATTGTAAGCCAGTCGGTGAGGGCTATATAGCAAAACCCTGACCAAACAAAACAAAGGATGAAAATGAAAAGAAGGGGGGTGGGAACCACAAACGCACAATCAAAAGGAAGCTGACATGTCTCTTCCCATTGCTGTAAGTGTAAAGAGTACCTATCTGAAAGCTACTATACCTAGGAAAATCTAAGCAAGCGTTCCTTCGTGGTCTAAGACAAATAAATAAATAAATAAATAAATAAATAAATAAATAAATAAATAAATAAAAATTAAAAAAAAAAAACCCAACATGTACATTTCTTCTCTTTTAGCTATCCTGCTAGGAGAAGTATTTCAAAATGTTCTTACAAAGCCAGCCCCATAAACACCAGGCTTCCTTCCAAATGTCCTCCGAAGAGAAGGATGTAAAAATATACAAAGCTAGCACCAACAGGCTATCAAACACATTCTCCAAAATGATGTTCCCCGAGGCCTGCATGCCACACTGTCTTTGGGTCACAGGGCACCTCTCCCTGAGGTTCTTCTGTATGAATGTACCTAAATCCAGGTGTACCGCATCTGTGATGTTCCAGAAATAATGCATGTCTATACACAGTCGATGATTATTAAAGAGGAATTAAATAGTGTTTGCCATGAATGTCTCACACTATGAGACAGCAAGACACATCAGTGGGGTGGTACCTGTCTTCCATTGCTGTGAAGAGACACCGTGACCATGGCAACTCTTATAAGGGACAACATTTAATTGGGGGTGGTTTAAACAGAGACTCAATCTAATACCATCATGGCAGAAAGCATGGCAGTGTCCAGCCAGGCGTGGGGCTGGAGGAACTGAGAGTTCTACCTCTTGTTCTGAAGACAAACAAGAGAGACTGCCACCCAGGCAGCTAGGAGGAAGGACTCAAAGCTCACCCCCCACAGTGACACACTCCCTCTAACAAGGCCAAGCCTCCTAATAGAGCCACTCCCTGGGTCAAGCATATTCAAACCACTACAATACCCAAGAATGGTCTAATAGGAAGCTTTATGGAACAGTCAAGTATGGAAAAGTAGGAAACGATGTTCCTATAAAAAGGTAACTCCCATTGTTCTTCCAGTCTTCCTGAGAGATGCAACCTTACAGCCCAAGTAACGGGGCTGGAGAGGTGGCTCAGTAGTTAAGGCCATGGGCTGGTCTCCCAGCAGACACTGGTGCAATTCTCAGTATCCTCATGGCAGCTCACAAATATCTGTGACACCAGTTTCAGGTGACCTGATGCCCTCTTCTGGCCCCCTCCAGTACTGCATGCATATGGCATAAACACACACACACACACACACACACACACACACACACACACACAGAGGCCAACACTCATACACACAGAATAAAAATAAGCAATTCTAAGAGAGAAAGTGGGGAGGGAGAAAGAGAGAGAGAAACACTATCATATTTATATAGCCCACCACTCTAGGATAAAGTAGTATGCTTTGCTTGCTTTTTTTTTTTTTTTTTAAGATTTATTTATTTTATGTATATGAGTTCAGTTTCATTCTCCTTGGACACACCAGAGGAGGGTATTGGATCCTATTACAGATGGTTGTGAGCCACCATGTGGTTTCTGGGAATTAAACTCAAGACCTCCAGAAGAACAGCTAGTGCTCTTAACCACTGAACCATCTTTCCAGCCCAAATAATATGTTTTAAATAAATAAATAAATAAATAAATAAATAAATAAATAAATAAATAAATAAATTGAAACTGCTGAATGGGATCTATGAAGTAAGAGAAAACTGAGGTTAAACCAAGGACTGTCTTGCTCCACCAACATCAGCCACATTCCCAGGAAATTTTAGACTTCAGAAAAGAAAGCTAATACATTCAGAAAAAAATTATCACATTTATTAAAAGTCAGACTTACCTCTGGTCTACATAAATGACAAATACCAACTTATATTACAATTAAAAAATTTTTAATTATTATTATTATTTTTTTTTTAATTATTATTTTTTAAAATGTTGTGTGTAGGAGTGTTTTGCCTGCATATATGTCTATGTACCACTTGCGTGCCCGGAGCCCACTGAGGCCAGAAGAGGATGTCAGATCCCCTGTAACAGCAGTTACAGATGTTAAGTCACCAAGAGGTGCTGGGAATGGAACCTGGGTCCTCTGAAAGTGCGGCCAGTTAATTCCCTTAACCACCAGGCCATCTCTCTAGCCGTACACTTCATTTAAAGTCTTAGTCAGAGGTAAGTATTTAACTAAGACTGTTATTTATTCATACAAATCTTGCCTGGAATGTTACAAAATACATCTTCATGATGCCATATGAATCTCTCCTAAGACAGACATTGTACATAGGAAGGACTAAATGTCATCATCTTTATCCAGTCCATGGAAGGAGGTCGGATTGGTCATAATCAATCAGTTCCTTAACACAGGTAAGGTATAGCTGATGGGCAGGCCACTGGGGGTTAAGCTGGACAGAGGATAGCCCCACCAAAGGCCCTCACTCCTCAGCAGCTCCAGCTCACACTGACTATTACAGAAGGCTGAAAAATGTAGACACCACTAATACAATGCTTAGGACATATGTAACCTCTCTGTCACTTAAACTGTGCCCCAAAGTAAATGACTGAGTCACGGGCATTCAAATGTCTTGAAACAGAAGCCCCTTCAAGGGTATTTCTTATCATCCGAAGTATCTAAACCCTAGCAACTTTCTCAGATATTCTGGATTGATCCCAATGTGGGAAATTATTTAGGTCATGTCTCTTTACTGTCTACTGCTGTTTGCCTGTCAGAAAGGCATTTCAATTTTTTTAAAGATTTTTTTTAAAAGATTTACATATTTTATTTGTATGAGTATTTTTCTCAGATGTATAACTGTGCATTTTGTGGGCCCAGGGCCTAGGGCCAGTAGTGGGAATATGCCCTCCTCTGAATACTAAGGACAATTAGGAGCTTGTTACTGGTTCCAAACAGAAATACAACCTAGCAGAAAAACATCAGTAATGTGGGCAAACGACCATTCTAAAAGAAGTTAAAAGCATACGTACATTTACACTTAATCTGTTGTTTAATTCAATTTACTTTAACTGGAGATCTGTCTATGCATGCATGTATGTATGTATGTATGTATCTATCTATCTATCTATCTACAAACATCTAACTATCTATCTACAAACATATCAGTATCAATGCTGGAGCTCAAACCTAGGGTCTCACGAATGCCAGACAAACACGGTCCTGCAGAGCCCTGGAGCCAGCCAAGTGACATACTTGCATACACCTTTCAGAGTAGGAACAAGTCAACACAAAAGAACTGATCTTGTTAGTTACCCGTGTGCATGTGTTTGGTGTGAAGATGAGGGTGGACTGTCCTGTAGAATATGAAAAATGCATGGAGAATGCTTGTAGATTCCTAGCTTAGGCCCCTCAAAGAGGCTCAACCTAAAGAGAAGGTCCTCTACAGCAAGAAAAGAAAAAAAGGTGTGTGTGCGCGAGTGTGCGTGCATGCATGAGAGAGAGAGAGAGAGAGAGAGAGAGAGAGAGAGAGAGAGAGAGAGAATATACTTAAGCACACAGGGAGGAGAGCAGGGTGTGCCAGAGGCTAAGAACTGGCAGAAAGTATTAAGCAATAAAAATTTAAATAGCTATAAAACACCAAGTTCCCAGCAGTGCCCTTGATCCTTTGGTCCTTTTGGCAACTATGAAAACAATGCAGGGGCTGAAGAGACCACAAGGCTGCGCTTCCAGAGCTCCAGGCTTGGATTCCCAGCACCCAGGGGATTCACCAGCTTCTGCCCTCCACAGGGACCAGGCACAGAAGTAATGCACAGACATTTATGTAGGCAAAACACTCATACAAATTTTTTAAACAAACAAACAAAACACTGTGATCAGCCTTGGGGAATGGGTGGACGGCAACTGACCTCCTGGTTTCAACCAACAAATCACTTTCTGGAGTTTCAATGTTTTTTCCAAGTTTACAAAATGTGGATACTATATATGTGGGGAGGAACAAAGAAACAATCATTTGGCCTCTTTTGCCCAAGGTAGTCTCAAAAGACAGCATCCCTGCGTCACCATTAACTTTCACTCTCAAAAGTGTCCCAGTTTGGATGAATAATTATGTGTCTGCCCTATATATATATGTATATATATATGTAAGTCACTGAGCATGGCATTCAACACAGAATGGTTGTGTCTATTATTCTAGGGCTGCTCAGGCATGGCCTGCCTCCATTTTAATGATGTGTGCCTTACATTTAAAACAAATAACAATAACTATGGTACAAACTGAGGGCCTCTGCACCAGTGAGAGCATGACTGCTATAAAGTATCATTGAGGGGAAGGATTTTATGGTAAACTCGAGGGAGAGCATGGCCAGAGGGGTCTGTACGTGTAGGAGATTGGTCATGGCCAGCAGAATGGAGAAAGCACAGGCAAAGGAAACCAATAAAGAGCAAGTTGGGGGTGTGGGGGGAGAGGGCAAGAGATCACACAGTTATAAGGAAGTGAGAAGCTGGGGGGAGATTAGCCTATGGGGTGGAAAGAATTAGGGTGGGACATGGTAAGAAGAGCTGGGAAGAGACAAGATGCTAGCATGGATTCTGTAGCAGGTACATGTATATCTGAGAGGGCCTGGAGGCCAGCGTGCACTTTGACACACTAACAAGCACGACAAGTAGCCATTTGTCCCAAGTTTCTTTTGGACCTGACAAATACCACCTCCAATCCGTCTCAACAACAAAGCCAGCAATGGATCCCTTGCTGCTGGAGAACAGGGATGATGACATAGGGTACTGTTCTCATTAGGCTTATTAACCGCTTCAGCAGAAGTGACCCTGTGGCCTCCGAGGGTATGCCATTGCCAAATAGTGATGAGCTACAGGGACATGCAGCCTCTCCCCTGCCTGATAAAGACAACAGCCCTTAGTCATTCCTCCACTGAAAGGATCAAATGTTGGCATGTAGCTTAGTGGTAGAACACATGTTCCACTTGTATGAGTCCATGAGTTCTAACCTCAGCACACATACACACACACCACAGACACCCCCAAAATGTGTCTGTACTTGAACTGTACCTATCGATAGGTTCAGGCAACTCTATTAATATTAATTTTCCACATCTTTACTCCAATTCTATAAAAGGTCTTTCTCTTGGAGCCTTTGAGGCTCACCTGTCATATATTTACACACCAACAGTAAGTACAGCTCATTGTACTGCCCATGATTTCTTTGTCCCAGCAACTAATGTCATCAAAACAGCACTTCTGTGCTTAATAGATTCTCTCTCTCCCTCGTCTCCCGCCCCTGCCTCTGTCAGTGAAAGGGACTTACACAGATGAGGGTAACCTTGAACTCCCTATCTATCTGCCTCTACCTCTGAAGTTCTGGGATTACAATTGTGAGCCACCAAGCTCAGTGGATATCGTCTTTATCCATAGAATTAACTCACTACGCCTGGGAATCCTGACTCCAGTTCTGTCAACGCACACAAGTTTCCTTAGAACAACCTTAGCCATGTTGGGGCACAAACCAATCTCTATGCAAAGAGGTCATTCAGTTCTTCCAGAGCTGTTCATTGTGTGGGGAGTTCTAAGGCCCTAAAAGATTGAGTGAACATAAAGATGTCCTCCGTGGGCAGCAAAGTCTGGCTAGGTCCCAGGGGAAGGGTGCACATCGCCCTGGAAGGAGCCAGGTGATTCTGAACATGTGCTACTTGGCTCATTGGGCCAGTGTTCCCTGGGCGTCATAGGGTGGTTAGCAGCACAAGGAAGCCATTTAGGCTTCTCAGACGACGACGACGGTGAACCCCACACACTCACTCTCTGTCTGTGTAAACTCTCCTCCCCTGCGAGGGAGCTTGAAGCTAGCCATTCCAAACTTCGTCTGGAGCGATGCTAAAGGCCAAAGCAACTTCCTGCCACAGAGACACTCCCAAGCCAACTCCACAGAGCACGTTTAAG
This sequence comes from Mus minutoides, assembly GCA_902729485.2. NCBI lineage: Eukaryota > Metazoa > Chordata > Mammalia > Rodentia > Muridae > Mus > Mus minutoides. Next base: position 1,573,685 of record LR749638.1, on the reverse strand, counting down.
GAAGGGGGGGGATTGATAGTGGTTGAGATTAAAAAGGGGGGAGTAGAGGGGTGAAAGGGGGGGTTAAGTTTAAAAGTAAATCCGAATTGCCATCTCTCTTTAGACTTTTCTTGCCCAGGGGTGAAGTAAGTGTTGACTATTCATAAAATAATCCACTGAGGATGCCAAGGAAGAAGACAATCTAGGCCATGTTTTTAAGTTTAGGTTCAGAAGGCAGAGGAGCACCAGAACACATCTGTATTATTTTAGCATTTATCAAACATGCTCACAGTGTGTTAGATATTGTCCCAAGTGCTGTGCCTGAACACTCCATGCCTACGAGGCACCCATTACTTCCGCTTGCTTTTCACTGATGAGGAAACAGAATCATTGGCTAATCCATGGCCACACAAGCACAGGCCTTGGAAGACTGGCGGCAAGCCCCTCTGGCTCTGTGACTTGTGGTAAGGGACTGCCAGATTATGGGGTGGAGATGGGAACAGCCAGGGAGATGGGAACAAGTCCCCGAACTGCAGAAGACAGAGAGGAAAAGGAGAAGACGGGAGTGCAGGGGGTAGGGGTGAGGGTGGGGGGAGGGCATGGAAGATATTGCCCTGAGGAAGATTAGGAGATGATATTAGAAGACCAAAGAATATTCCCAGTAAGGCTGAGAAGACCATAGCTGTGGCCACAGACACCAGGGACAGCAGATGATCAGCCCGGGAAGGTCTGGATACAGTGGAAAGAACACCAGGACAGTTGTCCAAGAAAGTGAGGGGAAAAGCTACACGGTGAGTCTGTATAAGAGGAAGTGAGATTTCCAGACATCAGGCTACTGCAAGTCGTTGCTTCATTCAAACCGAACGAAGGGCAGCCTGACAGGATGGGTGTGGTGTGTGTGGTGCCACAGGGGGAAAAAAAAGTGTCTGAAGCCACCAAGTAGAAACTAATTCATCTCACCAGGCAGCGACCAGTTTGCTTAATTAGCTTGTTAATTCTTCTGATGAGACAAAGATGTATATATATAGTGACATTTTTTCTCACAACGTGCCCTTTCTCTATCAAATGGAAACCTTAACCCATAAAAGTTTATGACATCATCTTTCCCTTTACTACTGCCCAGCACAAGTAGTCAGCTGTAGCTGCAAAGTTTGTTTCATTGCTTTTTAATTGCCGCACTTGTGTAAATAAGCACTACCACATAATTAGGGGGCTGGTTCTCCATTCAGGTATGTGGGCGGGCACCCTCGGCTTTCCAACCTGGCAAGCTGGGCATGCGCAAGCACGCGGTGAGCTGCTTGCCCCGCGGTACATCCTTTCAGCCAAGGTTACACTCATAGGCGAAGCCCCAAGGCTCCTGTTTTCCACTTTGTGTTTTGTACAGGCAAATTCCTCTCTCTGTTCGCTACTGGAAACGTGTAAAACTTAGAGATAAGAACTGTGCCAACCAGGCTGGGCGCAGGTAAGAGTTACAACAAGCTCAAAAGGGGGTACACAGCTAGTGCGTCTGCCTTTCCTCTTTTAAGAAAGGGGTATAAACCATCCAGACCTGCCCCACCCCCAAGATAATTACCACCTTCACTCTCTCGAAATAAAGGAATTAGGACACACACTTGGGGCTCTGTCGTAATTGTCTCTTCCACATACCCCGCAGCCTGGCATGTAGCAGGGTACTCAGTAAATCTTTGCTGAATGAACTGGGAGGATTTGAAATTATGTCACAGATACTCTCAAAGTTGAGATGGACAATAATTTTGAATCATTTCTTGAGGTGGGGATGCAGGGAGAAAGTAAGGAGTTTAAAGAAGGTTGAAGCGGTTACCTGTCCTGTCATTGGAAGACAGACAAGAAGAGAAGATTTTAGAGAAATCCCTCCAGGTATTGTACAACATAAGCATAATTTCCTATCCTGAGAAAGAAGCAGGCTGTGGAGTAGCCAAACAAGCTTAAAATCCACATCCCGATGTCACACTTGTAAGCGGGGTTATTTTGTTGTTTGGTTGTTCGTTTGATTTTCCATTGAGATAAACTGCTCTCTAGAGTGTCCAGTCTGTCAAATTATTTTCATTAATCAGAGGGTCACCAGACAAAGGAAGATTCGTCTGTGAGTACGGAGTATCCGGAAAATGAACCCAAGTTAAAAGATTTATGGCTTCAACAAAGCAGAAACACTACTCCCAAATGGCCTCCCGCTTGTACAGAAACACTCCAGACAAGCCCCCTAGTGCGCAGTGGGGCTCGCTGAGCTGGGGAAAATGGCTTCTGTGGAGATCCTCCACAGATTCAACCCCCCAAATATCTTTGGGCAGGCGCTTCAGCCTTCTCAAAACAATCTAGCCCAAGTTCTCCTGCCTAGGTTTGTTTACATAAAAAGGATTTTTGACTACAGGTCATTCGTGGAGGATGCGTTCGGCACCTCTCAGCATTCCAGGTAGGTTAAGTAGTATATACCCAATAAAATATAGAAAATAATCTTTAGAAACAAAATTTTAATTCAAAACAGTCGAGAGTGTCTAAAAGACCTGTCAGTCTTTTGGCACAAAATCAGCACAAAAGCAGATGCATCAATAATAAGACTCTGTTTTTAGAGTGTGCAAAAAAAAAAAAAAAAAATACAAGGTACCCCTGAACATCTGAAAGGCCTCGTTCTGATTTCTAACCCAGACCCAGGATGGCTTAGAGGTTGCCTTTTCGAAATAGTGAATTGCTAACAATTTTTATATAGGTCTGAAATGCAACTTCAGAGCCATGATATTTTTCATAGCCTAAGGAGCCATCTGGGTCAGAACCAGACTTGTTTACATTTCAGAAGCATGCTTGTACTAGAGCAACTAAGATCTCTAGAAGCTGGAACGGATAAACAGCCTTCTGAACACCATCCATGGGTACCAGGGATAGATCAAATGGATCTGTAGACCAATCTGTGCCTAACAAAGATGAATCTTGGGTTTTGGACTTCCAAGTAGTTTTCCCCTCTTCAGACAATACCCTAATAAGACAATTACGAAGTACTCTCTACTCTGCCACACCCCTTCTGTTAAACTGCACTTCACAAAATATTTAGATGAAGCCTGAACGCTGCAAATAAACACCAGGCAAGCAATGAAGCCTGGCATGCCGAACCTGCCCTCCCCAGAGTCGGAAGGGCAGTATCTCTGGAAATTCTAAGCAAAAAAAGAAAAAAAAAACTCTACTATAATTCTATTGCAGCCTTCAAAATTGAGCAGGGATAGTTCAGACACTGACGTTTTTTTTATTTTCACAGCAGATGGAGAGAGAGAGAGAGAGAGAGAGAGAGAGAGAGGGAAGAGAGAGAGAAGAGAGAGAAACTTCCTCAGCTTACAAACATATGTGTCCAGTTGAGATCTGATTTCTCCAACCTTAGCAGCATCCAGAAAACAAAACCAACAACAACAACAACAAAAGCGTATTTTCTATCACTCACCGTTACTCCAGGATTTCAGTAAATATTTGATACTGATTTCAAAGAAGCCGGAATCCTGCTGGCTGGCCATGTCTGCCTCATACAAAGAAGCTCCTAGGACTGGAAGCTGCAGTTGGAGGAGCAGGTACCGGGTGTGGAGATGTGCCTGTCACAGGTTAGTGATGTAAGCGAGGGTCAGAAGCAAAGGGCCACGCTCATTTAAAGGACACCGGGAGAGGGATGCTCAACCTCTCCTCCTCTTCCTCCTCCTCCTCCGGGGCCAGGGCTGGCTTCTTATTTGCTGGGTGCTGATCTCCCTTGCAAGCCTTCAGAGGCAGAGGCCTCAGCCGCTTTCATTTCAGAGCTGACATAAGCAGCAATGCCTGCCTACTGCCTGCGGCCGCCCACATGCTCAGCCACAGCCAGGTATGGTGGCAGAGTCCCCACCCGCACTGTGAGCTGCTGCTGCACCGGGGTGGACGGATGTCTGGGCCTCCTGGCTGCCCACCCTGCAGCCCCCTGCTGAGGGATGGACTGAAGCCCCGCCCCCAGCCCCTTCCTTTCTCAACCTGAGCTCCCACCCAGCCTCCACCTCCCTGCTCACTAGGGGAGGGACGAGGAATTTGCCAGCTGCCTGAGGCTCCTCAGTGCAGAAAGGTTGGCAGGCGGCAGCCCTGGGTGTGCTCGGGCTGCGATTTCCCCTTGTGTCTGTCCCTGAAAACACTCAACTGCGGCACTCTGCGGTAAGCCAGCTGCACCCTTGCATTTGGAAGCAGCGGCGTTTGGGGAGGGGTGTGTGAGTGTGTGAGTGTGTGTGTGTGTGTGTGTGTGTGTGTGTGTATGGGAGGTGGGGGGGGGGATCTGTCATTGCTGCAATGGAGAAGCCAGACGCCTGCCTGGCCTTTCCTTCCTTCTCTGGGATGTGCAGACGGGGATCCGCATTTTGTCCAATACAGGCTTTTTGCGGGGCACCCTAGACCCAAAGCCTGAAGGGAAGGAACACATGCTTAGTCCGCTTGCCTAGCGAATGCCCGGATTCCACCATGAACCGGTTTCTTCATGTTGTCATTTCAAAGACTTATACAGACCAACACACCTTATTTCATAAGCATGAAGGAGCTAGGATGCAAAGGCATTAGGCGCCTGCCTTCTCCTTAATTCTTGGTATCGTGTGTCCTGGTTTCAGTCGGCTTTGTTTCTCACAACTAATACGCTTAGTGGAGGGATTAAATAAGTGAATTGTATTTTGACAACGATGGGCAGCCCTCTGTCAGGTGAGGTTTGACCAGCCATCTCGAAAGCCACTGGGTCCTCTTCTCCCCAGCATATCTATGACTGGAAGTTTCCAATAGAATGAATTATAATGTAGCAATTATTTAATGCCCCCCCCAAACGTGCAAATTCCATCCTCCAGCCAACACACAAACAAGGCTTCCTAGTTCCTCTCCTAATTCATTCGAGAAACGAAAGAGGACAGTATTCTCTAAAAGAACTTTTAAAACCAATTAAATGCCACTTCTAGAAATGTCCTGGTTTACCTGCAAATGTGGACACACTACAGGATACACTCCAACACTCAACCCCAACCACAGAGGAAGGGCTTCAGCTTCCGGAAACCCTTCATCAGACTGAGGGCTCCCTAATTCACATGCATACTTCAGTGATGAGTTCATTTATTTTTTTTTTATCAGCTGTACTGAGAATGTATGAACTCTGTGTAAAAGATGACTGGAAGGCTTTCCTTCAAAAATATCCATTAATAACTGGGTTGGCACTCCCCCATCTTACACGACACCGAAAGAATAGGCCACAGGGGTACTGAGAAAAAATGCCACATCGGGTCTCCTGGGGGCCCCAGTCTCACCTGGCACCAGCTAGCTTCACCCACATTGAAGCTTAAGGAAAATTATTAACTTTGCTAAACCTTGGACCCTCATTTATACAGCGGGCATACTCAATGCACCCATTTATACAGTGGGCATAACAAGGCACCATTTCCTTGCACACAGCACTCTTACATTCTATTACTTACTGAACCAATAGTAATAGTAATTAGTGGGGGAGAGCAGGTTGTGATAAGCAAACAGGCTACTCTATATCGCCACTATAAATATTTATGGTTCGTTTGTTTTTGAGACAGGGTCTCTCTATGTCTCCCTAGCCATCCTGGAACTGACTATGTAGACCGCCTGACTCTACCACCTAAGTGCTGAGGTTACAGGTGTGCACCACCACACCTGGCCTTAAATACATAAACTTTTTACATCTTAATTTGGGACTTTAGAAAGGGCTCAGCTGTTCTTGAGGAGGACCCATATAGAATACCCAGCATCCCCAGCCATCAGTAACTCTGGTTGGGGGGGGTGCAGCGCCTTCTTCTGGCCTCCACAGGTACTGCATGCATGGTGCACAGATACACATGCAGGCAAAACACTCGTATACATAAAGTAGAAATGAATAAATCCTTTAGAAAACTCCCAACACAGGTTTTTAAAAAGTTTTCGGTGGTGCTCTGAACCTACTTCCTGGTCACTCCTATGCATTTCAAAGGAAAGGATGATAAAGACTTAAAGCTAGTTTAGGAGGGAAAACGGCATTTAGTTTGCCCTGTGAAGAGTGACTCGGCTCTTCTGTATCAGGCCCCAGGCTTTTATTTTAGTAAGTGGACATACATCCTAAATAAACGGAAGAGGCCTTCTGCTCTGCTCAAAGGCTGGCCAATCAAAGGGAACGAAACCTGCTGCAAGCTGGGACAAGACCAGCGTCCTTTGTCCGGTTCTCTTGGGAAGGGGCTCATTAAAAAAAAAAAAAAAAACACAAAAACAAAGCTGAAGGTACCTAAACTACTTTGAAGTAGAACAATAAAATCAGAATGTGTCCCCGGCTCGCTCTCTGACTTCCACTGTCATTTAAGACGACCTATAGCTATCTCGGTTCTCACGTCCCTAAAAGTCCTGAGCTGTCTCTGGAGACAGCGAACAGGCGCTGGGGGCTGAAGGAAAGATAAGAGGGGGAATGGAGGGCAGCCAAAGATGAATGGTTTCAAAGAGTAGCGTGTGTGTCTGTGTGTGTGTGTGTCTGTGTGTGTGTGTGTGTGTATGTGAGAAAGAGAGAGAAAGAGAGAAACAGAAAGAGAGAGAGAGACAGAGAGAGACTGTGAGAGAGACAGAGAGAGAGAGAGTCAGTAGAGAGATAGAGGAGAGGGAGACAGAGGCAGAGACAGAGGAGTTAGAGAGAGAAAGAGAGAGAGATGGAGAGAGACAGAGACAGAGAGGAAAAAGAGAAGAGAGAGACAGAGACAGAGACAGAAAGTAGCCTGAGATAGGGGCTAGCAATTGACGACAACATCTATGTTTATAGAATATAAATTCCTTGCTAAAATACACATTTTAAAATCATATTTAATCTTCACTTCAAACCAGCAAGATGGGGACTAAGAGTAGATGAGAAAATTGAGGTTTAAAGAAATATAAGGTGAAAGTCACATAGTTAATAAAATGTATGTCTAGCTCATTTAGTCACTCATTGTTGATAAATCACCATCATCACTGTCACCACCACCATCACTTCCATTATCACCACCACCACCACCACCATCGCCACCATCATCATCATCATCACAATCATCATCACCATCACCATCACTTTTAATTGTAAACCAGATTGAGGGTCAACTTCCTTAGAGAATGCTCAGGGGAGAGGCACCCAGAATCCCTGATAGCTGACAGCCTATTCACTGCCCACTTCCCTGGCTTTTTCCTGGATGAAGAATTGTTCCCTGGAGCTTTGCAGTGCCCTGAGGAGCCTAGAGAGAGATGCCACCATTTCTTACAGTAATCTGATACACTGTACAGGTTGTGTCTCTCCAGGGACTCCTGACCCACAGTGGAGGTTTGACGGCTGTTGAGAAAATTCCAGCTAGACGCTGTTCTCCACGTGAAGGGTGGAAGGGCTCTTTCTACCCTGCTGTGGGATGGAGCAAGCTGAGGACTCAGTCCAGGGGCAGCACGTGTGTTTTATAACGAAGACACAGGTCTGGACAGGTAGGTGTGCTAGGTGGCATGGAAAAAAGTTTTCCGAGAAGGGGGTAATCAACATGTCCCCAGAGTCCCCACTTAACAGGTGACAGTGCAGGATGAGGCTGATAAAGGGTGCTCAGACTGAATCTCAGAATTGATGCCATCCTCCCCAATTCCCCCGTCACAAATGTCTGCTTCTCTCTCTCTCTCCTCAAGAGCTGTGTCTCCCCCCCCCCCCCCCCCCCCCCCCCCCCCCCCCCCCCCGTTCATGCCTACTGAGGGTTATCTGCTCAGTGTCAGAAGCACAATCAGGGGCCACCAAGATGGCTCTGCTAGAAAAGGTGACTGCCACCAAGCCCGGTGGGTTTGATCCCTGGGGCCCACGTGGTGGAAGAGAGAACCAAGTCCCACAAGCTGTCTTCTGACTTTCATACATGTGCCATAGCATACATTTGCACATGGACACGCAGACAGACAGACAGACAGACAGATAAATGTGACAAAAGCACAGTGCGTTTATGTTTTAATTCATAATTTATTTATGTTTTCCTAGCATTTTTGAACAATTTCTTGAAGCTAAAATGGTGGTCTTAAGAAGTAAACTAGGACACCAAAGCTAGGCCGTCTGGATGCTTGCCTACCTCAGAAGCTGTTACTCAGTGGTCTCCAAGCTTGAGATGACAGGGCTGGGTAGAGTATGCCCCTTTCCCTGTGGACAGGTGTAAGTGAGAACTACGAGCTATCACTATCACCGAGTGTATGCTCACATGACAAACGTCAGGCAGAGGAACCCAAAAAGACCAAACCACAAAGGCTACATCAGCAAACCTGAAGCCGCCGTGAGCATGCTATAGTCCCATGATGACACATGATCTAAGAGGGGCCAGCATCATGGCTCACTGAGTAAGAGGGCTTGCCACTAACCCCTGTAACGCAGGATGTAGCCCCAGAACCCACAGGGCCAGAGGAAAGAACGAACTTGTGTAGGTTGACACCTAACCACCAAATATACTATATAATGTGTACATGTCCACACAGACCAACAAATAAATGCATTTAAAAAAAACAACAACAGGGGCTGGAGAGATGGCTCAGTGGTTAAGAGCACGGACTGCTCTTCTAGAGGTCATGAGTTCAATTCCCAGCAACCACATGGTGGCACACAACGATCTGTAATGGGATCTGACACCCTCTTCTGGTGTGTCTGAAGACAGCTACAGTGTACTCGTATAAATAAATAAATAAATAAATAACAAAACAAAATAAACAAATACTGGTTCTGTTCTGAGGACAATTAATCATCTCCTAAACTGAGTTAAAACATCGTGAGCTGATCTTAGTAATGACAATTTCAGGTTTCATTTTGCAGAGCTGAGGATCAAACTCAGGGCCTCAGAAGTACCAGGCACGAGGTTCCCCAATTGAGACATATGCCCAGGCCATCATTCTTCTTCACAGAGTGGGATGAAAAAGAAATCTCACCAAGAGAAACCCTAAGAGTCAAGTGTTACAATAAACAATACAATTTTCTCTGACCCATTTTAAACGCACCGTTTCCTGATCTCTCCCAGACCTTGACTGGGAGGACCCCTGCGAAAACATCCACCAGAAGCAGGAACCTGCTCCTTAAGTCCCCACCTCTCAGGCACAGAGCTGCTCAGAACCTCCACCTCTCAGGCACAGAGCTGCTCAGAACCCCCACCTCTCAAACACAGAGCCGCTCAGAACCCCCACCTCTCAGGCACAGAGCCGCTCAGAACCCCCACCTCTCAGGCACAGAGCCGCTCAGAACCGATTTGTGAGTGTGGAAAACACTGACCTCATTCCTCTCCACAGCGAATAATTTTCTCCCCCCAGTGGATTGAAATACATTTAACTTTTTTGAATGCAACAGAATTTCATTAAGGCGGAGTTAGTTGTTGAATGGATTCAGACACAAACAAGGAAAAAATCATGTTTCCTAAAACAGCTTTCATTTAAAAGATAGCAGTTTTAAATCCCTTTTTACCCAGCTCCTCTGCAAAGGCGTTTTAGAAGGAACCAGGCACCGGGACAGATGAACTAGATATGGGTTCCGCACACCGGGAAGTCTTCCTGAGCAGAAAGCAACAAGGGACCCTTAGAAGTGCCAGCAGAAAAAGAGGGAGCGCGAACCACCCTATCCCCTGCTCAGCACAGGGACCAGCCCTCCAGATGCCATTGCCACCCAAGGTGACAAGGGACAGTTACTGTGCTCTTAACAGCCTCAGGCCACATCATGTCACAGAAACAAAGCTGAATCAAAGATGCGGCTCCTGGCACCTTGGACTGGCCTGGGAATAGCATTAGAACACACTGGAGTTGTGGTACCAGCTAGCTCAGGCTTCTACCCTTGGAAAGGAGAAGCAGGCCTCTCCATGGACTCTGCTCAGATACTGAACTGTGAGTTTAAGAAAAGATACCCATAATCTATGAGTTAGAAAGAGGGAGTGAGGCACCATATGCCAGAGCCGAGTCCGTGCTGTGTACACAGCAAAGCCCTTACACATCGCCTGTTTTCTTGTCTGTCAACAACGTGGATCGCACAGACCTGCCAGCCAGTGAGCATTTAGGTAAGTGACAAGTTTCAGGTACAAAATGTCCCTGTAAGCCCAGAGTCAGAAAAAGAAAAGCAAGAGGAAGGGGTGCTGCCTACTGCAGAGGGAGGGGACTCGGACATGTTCCCCTACCCCGCCTCGCCCCGCCCCACTCCGCCCCGCCCCGCCCCGCCCCCCTGCTGACTTCCAAGGTAACTTTCATGGACCAATCTACACCTGTGTATCTACAGCTTGTTATTTATTTAAGATTTTATCTCGTATGTATAGGTATTTTACCTGCATATACCGATGCATGTTCACTATGTATATCCAGGGTCCAAGAAGTCCCGGAGAGGTCACTGGATCCTCTAGAACTATGGCTACAGATGGTTGTGAGCCACTATGTTAGTGCTGGGAACTGAACCTGGATCCTTGGCAAAAGCAGCCACTCTCTCCAGCTCAGGTATTTGAACACGGAGTACAGGTTGGTGGTGCTTTTTAGGATGGTTATGGAATTTTCAGATGGCACTGCCTTGCTGGAGGAAGTACGTCACCGGAAGCAGGCTTTGCGAGCTTGTAGTTCCGCCCACTTCCGTTTCCTTCAGTTACCTGTTGCGGTCTCAGATGTGACCAGCTTCCTGCTCGGGCCAAGTGGTCTCTGCCATCATAGTCTCTAACCCTCTGGAACCATAGTGCTATTTTAAATAAGCTTTCTTCCTTAAGATGCTTCCTGCTGTCGCATTTTATCATGGCAGCAGAAAAGGAAGCAATACATGCTCACATTACACATACCCAGTGATGCTTTCCTTCTGCATGTAATCGCGTGTTTACAGTGACCTAGCAACAAAGGCTGAAAAACCAGGGATTGGGAAGGTTTGCTCTGCTTCTGATTCGGTCCTGGTGCTATGATCCTGGGCAAAGCTTTTCTTCAAAATCATCCACCAGTTTCTGTATTTGGGCTGACATTTGATTTTTTTTCATATTTGGAGGGAGGAGCCAGAGTTAGAGGAAAAACAGAGTAGTGTGTGCTGAATGGCATCAACCCACCTTCTCGATGCCTTCCGGATAAGGCAAGTGTTAGAGGTATCCGTGAAGGTTACACACACTGGCAGGCTTGCTGGGGGCTCGAGAAACGCAAAGCTGGGGGTTCGGTGGGGGCGGGGCGTGAGAAAGATAAATCAATATTGAAGCAGGCAGGTGGTTTACGTGCCTCGTGATCGGCTTGGAGGAAGTGATAGAACTAGACACCACGGAACTCCGATTAACCCACTGTAGAGAGAAATAACTAAAGCCGGGCTATTCTCATTGAGCTTGAGACTGAAAGTGAAGCAGACAGTGTCACTTCACCTGGAACCCACACTCTAAAAAGAAGAGCTATGGCCACCTCTTGAACCACTGACTCTACCTTCAGAGTCTCCCGATCGGTACATAAATGAAGCTTCTGGGTGCTGAACCCCACTTCCCGCCTTTTAGACCGCGGGTGTTGAGCCTTAGGACAGTGGGTAATAGAAATGCTCATACATCGTCTTCCCCGCTGTAGGCAGGATTTGGACACACTGGGGAGCATATGTTACTGAAAAGCCAGCTCTGGAGGACAGAAAGTCTTAGACGGCATGTTTTTAGAAAGGGTGGGACATCCCCAACCTATGTGAGCAGACAGGCAAGGCTTTGTGTGGGAGGGTGGGGCTGTCAGAAGCTGGACCAGGGAAGGCTGCTGCTCCGGAGAGAGGTTCCAACTGCCAAGCTCAGTGGCGACAGAGTCAGAGGGGGAGAGAGAGAAATGGGCTTTGCAGACAGGCAGGCTGGGTGAGGTCACCCAGAGAGGCCCAAGGAAATGCCAGGGTAGGGCCATGATTCTGTCTCTCAGAGGCATTAGCCAGAAGAAAACGCACATTCAGGGGCAGACCCTATCCCCTCAAGCCACAACTATCTACCGACACCTTTGACCTACTCTTTCTCATCCATGAAATGTTCAAAATGCTCCCCTTTATGTGAAGCCATTTCATCATCTCAAATGAGAGTTTGTGGGTGGGAAGGCTTGCACCCATAGGGTGCTCAGTGCTCCATCAGGAAAAGAACCAGACTTGTAAGAGAGCAGGGGTCAGCAGGACTGCGGTGGTGCACACTTTTAATCCCAGCCCTTGGGAGGCAGAGGCAGATAGATGTCTGAGTTCAGGACCAACCTGATCGACAGAATAAGTGCCAGGACAGCCAGGACTACACAGAGAAACCCCCTGTCTCAAACACACACACACACGCGCACACACACACACACACACACACACACACACACACACACACAGAGAGAGAGAGAGAGAGAGAGAGAGAGAGAGAGAGAGCTCTTCTCTTTGACACCTGGTCACAAGACGTTCAGTGTTCAGTTTAGGGACAGGCTATGGGTGCCCTGCTCTGTAAATGGCTATCCACCAACTCCAGGAATGTATTAGTGGTTTGCCTGAGTTTTATCCAAATGTCATTCCCACTCCTGGATAAATACAGGATGGGCGGTGACTGCAGTGGAAGAAAGACTCCACCCTGCTTCAAGACCTATTTTCCACCTTCTTTTTTCTCCAATTAGCTTTTTATTTTCCTGCTTTGAAATTCTGTTTAGACACTAGCCTGGTCTACAAACCCCTTCCCTCTACAGAGCGCTCTTTGCATAAAGTTTTCATTGTGTTGATTAAAGAAGCAAGTAGCTAAAGACTAAGGAAAGGTCAGAGATGTGGCCTCTGATTAGAATTCTCAGGAGGAAGAGCCTATGGCAAGCCTTTCTCATAATGAGGAATTTATTAATTATAAGGTGAGTTTGCAACAAACACAGCAGTCCTCCCTCTGCTGTCTTTTAATCTAGTGTTAGTGGTGAGGAAAAACGGCATCAAACGAGTGGAAATGACTGCCGTCGTTGTTTTGAATACTATTCAAATCAGCCCTCAGCCCTGATGTGACCAGTGATACCCAACATAGCAGCAACTGCCACTCTAAAATCTGAATAATTAGCTAAGCATGTGTGGGAAATTGATACCATGTTTTCTTTAACCCAATATGCTACATTACCACTCCAGTATGCACTAGGTATAAAACTTATTAGCGTGACATTTGATTTTTCTTAGCATTAAATATTTAAATATGCCGTGCGTTTTTATGGCACTTCTAAACCACATTCCAAGGGCAAGTGTACCAGTAGCTAATGGCTCCCTTCTTTGACAGACCAGTTCTGGAAGGCTCTCAAGTACTTTTGTGCTGCAAATCTTTGTGTCTGTGTGTGTGTGAGAGAGACGTGGGTGAGGGTTAGGTGCTCTATGGATGTGTTTGTGTGGTTTCATGCATACATGTGTGTGCACATGTACAGAGGCTAGAGGTTGACCTCAGGTGTCTTCCTCTATGGTTCTCCAATTTATTTTCTGAGTGAGACAGGGTCTGTCATCGAACATGAAGTTCACTGCTGGTTGGCTAGTGATCTCCAGGGATCTGTTGGTCTCTGCTTCTAGAGTGTTGAGGAGCCTGGAGTCAGGAGCTGAGGCAGAGACCACAGAAGAACGGAGCTTACTGGTTTGCTCCCTCTGGCTTGCTCAACTTCCTTCCTTATACAGCCAGGCTCACCTACCCAGAGATACAGTGCTCACAGTGGGCTGTTCCACATCAATCAGCAATTAAGAAAATGCCCCAGCCGGGCTTGGTGGTGCATGCCTTTAATCCCAGCACTCGGGAGGCAGGCAGATTTCTGAGTTCGAGGCCAGCCTGGTCTACAGAGTGAGTTCCAGGACAGCCAGGGCTATACAGAGAAACCCTGTCTCAAAAAAACCAAAAAAAAAAAAAAAAAAAAAAAAAAAAAAAAAAAAGAAAGAAAAGAAAATCCCCCGTTGACATGCCTACAAGCCAGAGTGACCTAGGTGAGTCCCTCTCTTCCCAAGTACGTCTGGGTTCACGCCATGTTGACAAAAACTAACGAGCACAATCACAGATCTTATAAACTCGTTTATAAGAAATAGCTAGGGCTGCAGAGATGGCTCAGTGGTTAAGAGCACTGGCTGCTCTTCCAGAGGTCCTGAGTTCAATTCCCAGCAACCACAAGGTGACTCACAACCATCTGTAACGGTACCTAATAACCTCTTCTGGTGTGTCTTAAGATAGCAACAGTGTTCCCACATACATAAAAGAAATACATAATTATATATATATATATATATATATATATATATATATATACATATACATATATATATATATATATATATACACACACACACACACACACACACACACACACATATACAGAGTAGATGAAGCCAGAGACACAGTGCTATTGCCAGGGCGACAGGGAAGCTGTAGGGAATCCGGTTTGTAGGTATGGGGGTTTCTTCCCAGAATGATGGACATGTGTGGGAGCAGAGAAAGGAGGCAGTTGTGTGGGGTCAGGAACACATAATGAGCAGCTGACATGCCACTTTGACAAGGACAACTGTGCCACAAGGACAACTGTGGCAGTTCACCTCACTAAGGTATGCTCTCTGGGGAAGGCTAGTTACCAGGTGCCTTGCCATTTGCATCCTGCTCTGAGAAGCTGCCCCATCTCCACCTAGTGTCAAAAACACCTTGTGCCAGGCTCTGAGACAATGCCTGGTGCCATACCTTGGAAAAGAACCATTATCTAAACTAGTGGTTCTCAACCTGTGGGCCATGACTACTTGGAGGATGGGGGGGGGTTGCATATCGGATTTCCTGCATATCAAATAGTTACAACACAACTCATAACACTAGCAAAATTACAGTTATAAAGTAGCAATGAAAATAATTTTATGCTGGGGAGGGGGGATTCACCAGAATGCAAGGGACCATATTAAAGGGTCACAGCATTTAGGACGGGTGAAAACAAAACCACTGCTGTAAAGTCAAGCCAAAGCCGACACTGTCCGTGGGATGCCTGTCTCCTGAGTGTCTAGATACTGAATAATGACGGCCACCGGCTGCTCTGGCAGGACAGAAGTGTGGCATCAGCTGATCTGACAGGACAGAAGAGCGGCTTCCAGTGCTGCTGCTCACACAGACTCAACCCTCACTGGGGTCTTCCGGGATTGATTTAGCTGCCTGTATAACGAGCACAAGCTTCCCCATCACAGCATTACCGCAAGGCTAATAAAGGACAGACCAAGAATCACAGCTAGAGATGGCTCAGTGGCTAAGAGCACTGACTGCTCTTCCAGAGGTCTGAGTTCAACTCTCATTCCAGCAACCACATGGTGGCTCACAACCATCTGTAATGGGATCTGATGCCCTCTTCTGGCGTGTCTGAAGAGAGAGGCAGTGTATTCACATAAAATAAATCTTTGAAAGAGAGAGAGAGAGAGAGAGAGAGAGAGAGAGAGAGAGAGAGAGAGAGAGAGAAAGAATCAAAGCTAATACACATGCATGCTTTTTTTCCCTTCAGGATTTTTAGGACACCAGGGCCTTACAAACCCCATACAAGATGGTTTGTTCCTCCAAAAGGGCTCCTCTTGTGCCAGACTGTCGGATAGATAACAAAGATGCTGGGTACTTGAGCAAAGTAGCAGGGGTCTGGGGTTATCATGGGAAGGGGTGGAGGACGGAAGCATCAGGCATGGGGCAGAACTCAGCTTCCATCTCCCCCAGTGAACTGCATGCTGTTCTTTGTTTCTGAATTTCCACCATCTGGGCTGATACCCGGCACATATCAGATTCTACAACATGCTAGCTGAATAAGTAATCAATATGTAATTATAAGATGTAGTCTACACGTGAGCCCCAAAGTAGCAGTTACCGAAGCTTTTCTCTCTCAGGACTCTAAGTGCATAGATTATATCTGTTCTGGGGTACATCTTTCAGATGACCTTCCCAGAGATCTATAGAAACAACAGAAAGGTGAATTGTTTCCTATAAGCCAAGTGCTTAAATTAATTGCACAACTGAAAGGGATATCTTATCATTAAAATATCGATCCAATGGATACAGGTTTCCAAAGTTAGCTTTAAAATTTAAACTCACCTTAAATGACACATATTCAACGCTTTCAAATAAGGATGCTGGGACCTGTGAGCCCCCAGAATGTTCTTCCAACACTTGTAAGCTCAGGCTTTCTGGAAAAAATCATTTAGCTGGGATTTTGTAAAGAGACATCTTAAACGGATACTTCCCTTTCCGATAATCAGGCAGCTAATTAATAGATCACAATGACTTGCATAGATGGAGAATCTGAGGTAGTTATATGGGATGGCCAGCCACTGTGTGTGCAGTACCCACAGAGGCCAGAAGAGGGCATCAGGTTCCCCCAGAACTGAAATCCCACATGAATACTGAGAACAAAAAGAAGGTCCTTGCAAGAGCAGCCAGACATCTTGACCACTGAGCCATCTGGCTAGTTCCTGAGTCCTGACTGGTTTTCAACTACAAGTCTCTGGTGTCCTCTGTGCTGCCTGGCAGGGTAGTGGACAACCTGTGCCGTGCTGGGCTGCCACAGGTCAAGACCCTTTGCACACTTCTGCCCAGGTGAGTCTGTTGCTCCTGGCTCACATAGACACTGGGAAAACACCGAAACCCTTGTTATTGGAGGGAAAAAAAACCCAGAAAAACAAAAACAACTGTCATGTCTGAAGATGCTCAATACCCAAACATGCACCAAGAGAAACTGTGGGGGTGGGGGTGGGGGCGGGGGAACAGCTCGTTGAAAAGAAGCCTGGCTATGAGAGGGAAACTCACCCAGCTATTGCTTCCTCTCACCACCTGGTTCGTACCTTGGGATAGCTCCTGAGCAGGGAAATGCAGGTGTGGGGAAATTTGCAACAGCAAGAGCCCCTTCACCGAATGCCATTATCCAGAGTCTATGCTCTCCTGGCAGTATGTAAACAACAGCCCCGGCATCCTCATAACAAGCTGTGAGATAGACTGGGAAGAGAGGGCTGAGCCGAGTGGTCCCAAGCTCTTACATTAAAATATTTCTAAGTTCCTCTTTGGATTTCATAAAATAAGCCTTGTAATACACACACACACACACACACACACACACACACACACACACACACACAGACAGACACAAAGAGTAAGAGGGGACAGACCCAGCCAAGAGACTTTTTTTTCTCATAAGCTTTTAGTTAATGAAAATTTGTTGTCTAGTGAAGAATGACTGGATTTCACAGGGCGACTTCCTGAGCCTTCAGTGCTGATGGGTGGGTGAGCGCTGGCCTCAGGTACTGTAGTTTTCTTGCTTTCCTTAAAGAAGCTGAGCCCAAGAGCTCTAGATTTATAGGTAGCTGTGAGCCACCAGATATGGGTAAAGGACACCAGTTGCTCTGCTGGAACACTATCTCATTAGTATGCAAATTTGTCGTATCCTTTAAAACAGGTAAAGTTGTATGTTTATCAAAAAACTACTTTCAAATAAATTCCTTCATGATCTCTTGTCAGCCAACATTTGACTTATACAGCTATTTTTATATACCTATACGCCTAAAGTTGTTTAAAAGTTTCTTAGGTGTAAAGGAGCTTTGGGTGGACAAAGTTTAAGAAACCCAAGCCGGCCGGGTGTGGTGGCACACACCTTTAATCCCAGCACTTGGGAGGCAGAGGCAGGTGGATTTCTGAGTTCGAGGCCAGCCTGGTCTACAAAGTGAGTTCCAGGACAGCCAGAGCTATACAGAGAAACCCTGTCTCGAAAAACCAAAAAAAAAAAAAAAAAAGAAACCCAAGCCGATAATACTAAAAGAAAGGTCAAATTGGACAGTCTCCAAGAGCATTTTGTATCTTCCACATCTCTCCTGATGTGGCATCTGTCTGTGACAAGGCTGATGTGACAGTCACAAGATCCTTTTACATCCAAGGTTTCTGAATTGGAAGAAACTCCCTCTCTATGGATTAGAAAGGTCGTTCTGTGTGCACACAGTCAGAGATCTGAGGTGCCTTTTGAAAAACACTGGGTAACTAGAAAACTGGAGCCTGTCTGTTTCTGCAGTGCAGGCTGAGAGAGGCTGGTGTGTGGAGATTGGTCACTAGAGCAGAGCAGAGGGTGGGGTACCCAAGGTTAGACCAGGTCTATCATTGCAGCCTGGGACCACACAGAAGGAGTTGCTGGCCCCCCTGGGAACCTTGGCAGTGTGAAAATCGCATGTGTTCTGTTTTGCAAATAGAATTCTATCTGGTTAAGCCTGAAAAGGACTTTCTTTTCCAACCTGATGAAAGAGACACTTGAAATTCGTCTGACCTTTTAAGAGTGCAGCAGATGCCTGGAAAGGCCTTTGTAAGAAATGAAGGAGCCAGAGGAGAGCCGAGTTCAAGATGTAGTGAGAGACACGGGAAACAGCCATGGGCGGCTTTACCCTGATGATATTTCTAATAAGTGTCCCTTTACATAGGGTGACTAATCCCTCGGCCGTGTGCACGGGAGGGATATGAATGCTTGTTCGGCAATAGCGGTGGTGCTGTTCTGACCTGTTATATGTTCCCACGGATAAAATGGATGAAGGCAGAGGTTTCACATCTGTCACAGCTGGGAACGAGGCAAGGGGTAGAGGGCACTAAAAATATCAAATAACCTTTGGCCTCTCTAATAGACAGTTTAGATCTAGAGAAACATAAGGTTAAATTAAAAAAAAAGTTATTTCAGAAGAAATGGGAAACTTTATTTTGGCCATGCCTCCTTGCTTAAAAAACAATGGAGAACCAACAAAACAAAACAAAACAAAAACAAAACAAAATAAAAACAACTCCAAACCCACGCCACCCAAGGTAATTTACCTCTTATGTTACTGATAGCAAAGAGAATTGTGTATCTGTTCACTTGCTTACTGACAGCTTTCATTCATTCATTCATTTATTTTAGTTTTTATTAAAACTTTATTATAAAGGACTTTCAAATAAAAACTATTATGCGGCAAGATTAGTCAGACAATAAATTTTGGTACAGTTAGAACAGCTGTAGAGGGAATCTGTTGTGCACTATGTGGAAGTTTCACCTGTCAATTAAAGGCTGTTGGCCAATGGGCTTAGGGAGTAAATAGGGGAGGTGGAAGTTCCGGTATAGAGAGAGGATTTCTGGGATAGAGTAGTAGGAGGTGAGAGGGAGATTCGCCGCAGACACAGAGGAGGATGGTCTGATGAAACCGAGGACCAGCTAAACAACCAAGTGGCATTCACAGAATAAAATATACGTGACATTAAGTTACAAGAGGCCCAAGGAATTACTCATATGTAAGTCTCAGACTCGTTATTTCAGGGAATTGTATGTGAGTGGAAAGCTCAAGGTTACAAACAGCCATTCTGAAGCTTTATTTGACATTCAGCAGGTTAGTCCTCATCCACATTGACAGTCTGTAGATTTTTGAATGTGGTAACAGGCATGTAAGTTACCAATGTGCAGAGCTTGTTTGGTGAATCCTTATCCTCATTACGTTTTCTGGACAAACGTACTAGGATGCAATATGGAACGTTCCTTATTCCCTTGTCCCACAAGGTTTTATTGAGCCTGGTGTCAATGCGTACAAACTGGAGTCCCCATTTCCTTCATGGCAAACTTCAGAATTTCTTTGAGTGCTTGAGGAGCACGTCTTGAAGCCCACTCCATGGATGCCCTTGTGAATTTTGATGGTGCAGTCTCGTGTCACCACCTCGATGGCAGAACAGCTCTTCTTCTCACCACCCTTCTTTGTGGGAGCCATTCTGCCGGGCCCAAGTTGGAAGGGAAGGGCGCAAGGGATTGTGGGATGGAAAGTCACGAAGCGGTACAACTTCCCCTTCACACTGGATTTTACACTTTCACTATCAACTCCACTTTTAAGTACTTAACACACACACACACAAACACAGGCATGCATGCACAAATACATGCACATACACATAAGCACGCACACACAGATACACATACTCACATGCACACATGGCACAAATGCACGCATACACACACTCGCACGCAAGCATGCACGCACGCATGTACACACACAAAATGAAAATCAGCAACACTGTTAAAATTAGAAAATAAGCTAGCTTTGTATCATCTTTCATGACTTGTATTTGTGCAACCTCAGAAAGAAAACAGCATGTTCTCCCTCGGAAGCAAACTAGCCTATAATAGATCTTGTATGCATGTAAGCAAGTGTGCGTGCATGTGTACAGTGTTACATGTGCAAAGGCGAGCCAGAAAGCATCAGTGTTAGCTGGTGATGAAGGATGAAGTCCAGGCATCAAACTCTGATTGATTTTAAGCTCCAAGGGAGGTGGGGACAGGCTGGTCCCCTTGCAGAGCCGCCAGTTTGTGCCTGGCAGGAGGCAGGTTTTTGAGATGCACTTACTGAATGCATGAAACACATAAAGGGAGGGGAAACAGCATTGAGGATCAGAGTGCTTAGAGACTCTCGTTTCTCTCTGACTGCAGACTCAATGCCAATCAACAGGGCTGTGCTTCTAAAAGGTAACATGTCCAGAACAGCGGGTAGGGACCATCCCTGCCTGCCTCATCC
The DNA here is from genome assembly GCA_902729485.2 of Mus minutoides. Lineage (NCBI taxonomy): Eukaryota > Metazoa > Chordata > Mammalia > Rodentia > Muridae > Mus > Mus minutoides. The sequence goes on along the minus strand of LR749638.1, from coordinate 1,553,248 downwards.
CAGGATTCCATGTGCATAGACACTTGTGCTTCCTCCCTGGATTCATATTCCAGCCAAGGTCATAAACACCATCCTCAGAACATGACTGGACCTGAGGACAGGGTCTTCAAAGAGCTATTTACGTTAAAAGGGGAAGGAAACTGTTTGACTGAGACATCTGAAAGCCGGTTGTGCTTATTCAGTGAATTTATTGTTTATTGCTTGGTACCTCAGGCTGTGGGCCAAGATCAGGCACACAGTAGGTCTTTAGTACCTATGCTGACTGGATTAATTTCCTTAGGACAATGAATCTCTCATCACAGAGGTATTTAACCTAATGGAGATGCCATTAAGGAATGTCTTACTTCTCAGTGGGCAGATGTTTAGCTTCAAGGACTGCTCTGTCTCTGTCTCTCCCCCACTCTCTCCCCCATGTCTCTCTGTCTTCAATGTCTCTCCCTCTCCCTCTCTCTCTTTCTCTATATCTTCCCCCCACCCCACCCCCTCAAGACAGGGTTTCCCTGCGTAGCCTTGGCTGTCCCGAAACTCACTCTGTAGACTAGGCTGGACTTGAACTCAGAAATCCATCCGCCTCTGCCTCCCAAATGCTGGGATTAAAGATGTGTACCACCACCACCTGGCTCAAGGACCTTTTCAAAGTTGAAATGTTATTAATTGTATTTTACTTTGATAAGATGAACAACACAGCTATTCCTCATAGGAAAGGTCTGTATTAAAATATTGCTCTGGAAAAAAATTTGTTCTCTTTGAGGATCCGTTTTTTGCATTTCCCCAACTGGAAAATCCATTCTTTGCATCACGAGCAAAGTTGAAATTTAAGTTAATGTTAATTGTTTTCTTTTAAAAATATTCACTTAGCCCAGTAGTGGTGGCGCACACCTTTAATCTCAGCCATGGGAGGGAGGCAGAGTCAGGCTGGATTTCTGAGTTCCAGGCCAGCCTGGTCTACAGAGTGAGTTCCAGACAGCTAGAGAAATCCTCTTGAAAAAAACAAAAACAAAAAAATCACTTATTTAATATGTGTGTGTGTAATGTGTGTGTGTGTGTGTGTGTGTGTGTGTGTGTGTGTGTGTGTGTGTTGCCTGTGGAGGCCAGAAGAAGGCATCAGATTCCCTGGAACTGTAGTTCCAAGCTAATATAAACTGCCATGTGGGTTCCGAGTGCTAGAAATTGAATGGGGCCCTCCAGAAGAGCAGCCAGTGCTGCTAAGCCATCGCTCCAGTCCTGTAAGTTGTTTTCCTAAAAGCCTGTCCTCTCCACTCTTTTATAAAAAGGAACTCTCCATTCTCTCTGGCTCCAGTGCAGTCTCTGATGTCTGCAGCATGAGCTCTGTCGGAGGGTAGAAGAACACTGTGGAGTGTTAATAAATGCCTGATGATGAATAATTAATGATATTAGAAATTACCATCACCCCCTTATTCTCGCTCCCAAGAGCAGTGGCAGATGGTGAGACTTGGCTGTGCCTGTGGCTGCCCATAGATCTTAGAAGAAGCCAGCCTTCACAGAACAGCGACTCACAGGAGTCTCATGCATTTTTATGGTTGTTATTTCAAAGGTTCGTTTTTTGGCACAGACTTTGATGGCAGATGAGCTTGTATCCTTTCTCACAGGAATTCACTTTTAAAACAACAAACAACTACAAAAGTCCAACCAAACCAGACAACATTACAGGCCCTGTCCTTGAATCTGAAGGAAAGGGAGGGGTGAAACAGAGCTCCCTCCTATTTCCACTCCTTGTAAATGTGATCTCCAGTGTGAATGCATGATTATAACCTCAGGCTAGAGAGATAGCTTGGTTGTTAGGAGCCTTGGTTGTTAGGAGCACCGGGGCTCCCCTAGAGGACCCAGGTTCAATTCCTATCTGTAACTCTAGATCTGGGGATCTGACGCCCTCTTCTGGCCTCCACAGGTACTGCATACATGTAGTACACAGATATACATGCAGACAAAATACTCATACACATAAAATAAAAACTGATTAATTTTTAAAAGTAAAAATTGCAACATTACAAGCATAGCCATGTGTAGGTAATTAAACAGCATGGACATTTTCTCTCTCTCTCTCTCTCTCTATATATATATATATATATACACACATACATATTCACATATATCATATACTATCTCTCTATATATAATATAGTGCCATCATATGTATTATATATATAATATAGATTGTCATCATATATATATGTGTGTGTGTATATATATGTATGTGTGTGTGTGTGTATATATATATATATATATATATATATATATATATATATATACACAAAATATAGATTGTCATTATACATATCTTAGTATCTTAGTCAGGGTTTGTATTCTTGCACAAACATCATGACCAAGAAGCAAGTTGGGGAGGAAAGGGTTTATTCAGTTTACATTTCCATATTGCTGTTGATCACCAAAGGAAGTCAGGACTGGAACTCAAGCAGGTCAGGAAGCAGGAGCTGATAAACAGGCCATGGAGGGATGTTACTTACTGGCTTGCTTCTCCTGGCTTGCTCAGCTTGCTTTCTTATAGAACCCAAAACTACCAGCCCAGAGATGGTACCACCCACAATGGGCCGTCCCACCCTTGATCACTAATTGAGAAGATGCCCCACAGCTGGAACTCATGGAGGCATTTCCTCAAGGGAGGCTCCTTTCTCTGTGATAACTCCAGCGTGTGACAAGTGGACACACAAAACCAGCCAGTACAATATGTATAGTATATCTATATGTAATACATACATATATATTGCTCCTTCATTCACTTTGGCAGATGTTGAACTTGTATCTACTCCCATAAACTTTATTTTCAACTTGCTAAAAGTCTGCCACTAGCCAAGAGTGATACTGTACACAGCTTTGGCAACCAACATACGCCAACCAACATACGGTTTGTATGTAGCACCTTGGATTTCCTTCTAGCTGCCTCTACAGAATATGTATCTCCAGGGAGGGCTGTGGACGCTTGTGGTGGAAACAGAGAGTCTATTAATACTGGGTGGCCACCAGATTAAAAAGATGGCCCAGAAAAATATATGGTGGTGAATCAAACACAGTTACAATCCCAGGAAGCACTGAGCAGAACTCAAGGGCAGAGGACGTTAAATAATACTGTCACGTTTCCACAGAACCCCCAAGTTTCCAGGTGGGCCTGAAGGGATTGGGAGATGTGTTCCTTTAAAAGAGAGAACCCGCAGACAGTGGATCTGCGTTCAGGGTTAGGGTTAGGGTTACATCATCAAACAGGAAGCACCAGGAAGTACAAGACGCTGTTTCCAAATGGTTGAGCGACTCATTTCATAAAGCAACGTTTGAAAGAAAGGAGTGTCTCAGCAAAGGCCAACATCCATGCAGTAGAAACCATATCTGATTGGGATTCCAGTCCAACCTCATCAACTAACCAGTTGGAAACCTTGAGCCCTGGAGTAAATGGGTTCCACATGCCTATATGACAGGCAGCCCCTGCCCGTGTGAAAATAGAGTGTGAACCACTCCAGACTGCGGCTGAGATAGACACGTGTGGACTTCCATTCCCACTTCATGCGATCTTGGCATGTTGTCCTTATTATACAGATGGCACGGCTGAGGTTTGAAATTCCAGGTCACTCGAGATACATGCTTGCCTGGTGAGATGCATTTTTTATAAGTACAATGGTTCCATAACTAAATGTCTTTTTTGAGCCCAATTAAAAAAAATGCACCTTTATGTTTTTCTCCATGGTTTCCAGGCTGCCTCTGGCCTTTGCAACAGGACAAGATAGCCCCTCCTTTGTGCTTGACATAACGATTCTCAAACGTTTGGAAACTAGTGAGTATTATCATAAACAGACAAACAAATAAATAAACAATGTCATGGCCCAGGGAGTAGCTCTATTAAGAGGTGTGGCCTTGTTGGAGTAGGTGTGTCACTGTGGACATGGGCTTAAGACTCTTATCCTAGCTGCCTGAAGCCAGTCTTTTCCTAGCAGCCTTCAGATGAAGATGTAGAACTCTCAGCTCCTCCTGTACCATGCCTGCCTAGATGCTGCCATGCTCCTGCCTTGATGATAATGGACTGAACCTCTGAACCTGTAAGCCAGACCCAGTTGTTCTTATATTGCCTTGGTTATGGTGTCTGCTCATCGCAGTAAAACCCTAACTAAGACAACAAGCAAACAAAACCATCAAATAAATCACTTGAGAATCACAGCCTCAATACTCAGCTGCCTGATCAATGGAGCAGATATGTATTAAAGACCATTCATATGCACCACCATTGACACTCACATCTGTGGCTAAACTCGGGCTACAGACTTGGATGTCTGTGTTTATGAAGAAGGCACTGTGCCCATTTTAAGGATGAGAGAATTCAGATTCATCAGTCAGGTCACTAATGAAGGCGGCGTGGCTCTTTGCGATTTATTGTTATTCCAATTCCAATTTGGCTCAGCACCCAGCCTTCCTCTTTGTGTTCTTGTTGGTTCTAGCACATGAATGAAGGTGACAAAAATCAGTCAGAAACACACAGATATTTAAAAATAATTTAAAAGTAACATCTTAATGAAAAATTTTAAATTTTGTAACAGTAGAATGATAGAATGAATATCGAAAGATCATATGTTCACTTACTCAAAACGTAATACATTCTCTTTGAACCTTTGCTTAAAATAAGTACTTGCTGACAAAAAATATATTTAAAATACACAACCCCTGAATAGAAATTTTCTTTTAGATGTGGTTATACAACTGACATCTCATCTTGTAAAGTAATTCTGACCAATTACTTTTCTCCTCTATGCTTATTAAAATGCTCCCCATCAAATGGTAAAATTCCACAGGCCTTCTGGCTCTCCCAGTGACTTACCATCACCTCCCGAGTCTACCTACTATGTTTAATGACATCATTACTCTAAACGGTACTCGGGGTTAGCAGTAACTGCTGAGCTGAATGATGTCATCACTCCACATGGTACAGAGGTCAGCAATGACTGCTCTTAGTGACATCACCACTCCATATGGTACTGGAGTTAGCAATGATTGCTCATAATGATGTCATCACTCCATGAGTTACTCTTAGCAATAGCTGTTCTAGAGGCACGTCTCATTTCTCCCAGTGGTAACAGCAGCCTTGGAGAAGCAATCTTCTTTATTGACTTTATTTGTATGTAGCTGAGCCCAAGATCCCAATAGTGTTATGATATTGGAGGAGAATTTTTTTTTACTTATGGTTATGTGTGCATCTGTGTGGATGTATACCAAGCGTGTATGGGTGCCCATAGAAGCCACATGAGAGTATAGGACCCTCTGGAGCTGGAGTCACAGGAGGTTGTGAGCTGTCTGGTCTGGATGCTGGGAATCAGACTCAAGTCCCCTGGAATGACTGAACCAGGTGCTCCTAACCACTGAGCCACCAGTCCAGTCCCTGAAGAATTTTTTTTTAATGAGGAAAATGCCACCGAGTGTAAAATGTTGCTGGCGTCCTCTTTCTTCCATTGAATTAATAATAATAATAATAATAATAATAATAATAATAATAATAATGATAATAAAAATAGTGTCAACAAAGAACAGGTTCCAAGTAGACACAGATCATTAGGGTGTTTTGCTTGGTTGGTTTTGGTTTGTACAACTCAGCAACTAATAGTTTGTTATCAACATCTTACCAATGAGGTCTATTAGACATTGCCGTGTGTTATTAGTGAAAGTGTTAGCTATTCTTTTGAAAATAAGGTAGGCGTCTAGAAGACGTTTTTCACCCAACACACCAGCTTAACTGCCTGACACTGTGTGAAACCTCATGGATTTTGGAAGATGTAGTCTTGGCTTCAGAAGGACTTCAGCCAGGAGCGAGCTAAGTGGTCACTATTAGCATGGCGTATTCACCACATAGACTCACACTCCTTATAAGGCAGAGTCAGGTCTGTTAGGATCCTCAGTGCACATTCTCACTGAGTGAGCTTCTTCAGATTTAGGTTTGGTCATTCAGTGTAGGGCAAGAGCCATGCTGCTATTTCATAGGCGAGTGGCAGAATTATGTGAGGCTCTGCAGGTGTGGAGTTTCCCTGAAACTGGTTTTTGCATGAGACTACTATTCCCTCCATCTCCTCAGGAAGGCTGGGACTTGTTTTATTTGGAGTGTTAGCATGAGTTGGGCCATGATTCAGAAAATTATGTGTTGAAAGCCACGCTCTATCTTCCTGACCCCTGGTCTGTATCTGCATCAGTGTACACAGTCAGGACAGCTCTGCTAAGGAGGCCATATCTACTTGTCAGATACAGGTACAGTGGGGAGAGCAGGAGCATGCTAGCATTCTGAATACTCACCAGGAATGGCTGTCCTTATCTGTCAGGGGCTGCAGAGATGGATCATCAGTGAAGAGCACTGGCTGCTCTTGCAGAGGACCTGGGTCCAGTTCCCAGTACCCACATGGCCTCTCACAACCATCTGTAACTCCAGTGCTAGGGGAATCTACTGCCCTCTTGTGGCTTCTGCTGGTACTAACACTTATGATGCATAGGCACACACACACACACACACACATTACACAAACAAACATTTCAAGATCCTCATTGTATAAAATATGAAAGAAGGAACTTTCCTCTTACATGAGTATTCTACACACAGATTCTTTCATGGTGTATAATTTTAGGCTTTAGGGTATACAGAGGGAGGATTCAGTAGGAGCTGAGTCACATGGACATCCATGGAATTTTCAGAAGGTCATGTAAGAACACGATGGCTGGGCATACAGTTAGAAAAGTTATCTGAACAAAACTTACAGCTAAAAACAGTTTTTATTGGGAAGAAAAGGACAGTGCAACTCCCCAAACATACCAGCAGCCAAAATACTTTTAATTCTTCTTTCTTTGTCTTCTTAATCCTATATCTGAAGTAGGGAACACATTGTTTTTGAGAAGCAAATACAATTTTAGGGTTTTTTTTTCCATTAATAGAAAACAAAAAATGCACAGTTTAAGAAAGACAAACTGTTCTCATTGGTGGCCTTTTAAAGACTCAGTACATGTGAGTTTGGCTGCTCTGAAATGGACAAGATCCTGGCCCAATGTTTGTTTCTGAAGCGACACCTGATCGTCCCTGTGGCTACCAGGTGGAGACGCTCAGCAGGTTCTTGCATGTAACTGGGTCACTCTGTCACAGAGCTACTGCCACTTCCCCTGAGATTTGATATACTGCGTTTTCAAGCCCAACTGTGCAACCCACATTCTCAGAGGGAAAAGGAGTCTACAAGGGGATACAGAAATAAAGCAGAATTAAGACCAAGAAGCTTATTTTCCCCTGCTCTGCAAATACTTTATTTTAAAGGATTTAGATTATATCTCAAGGGGCAGGAGAGATGGCTCGACAGTTAAGGGCACTGGCTGCTCTTGCAGAAGGCCCAGGTTCAATTCCCAGCATCCACATGGCGCAGAGTCTGTCAATCCCAGGGCAATTTGACAGGAGCAAAGCAAGGGCCTGCAGAGTGGCCTGATGATGTACTGCCCCTCCCCCTCCACAGGAAACAGACCGCAGAAAACTTCTGCCAGGTAGCAAAACACAACAATGTTTCTTTTTTCTTTTTCTTTTTTTCTCTTTCTTTGAGATAGGGTTTCTCTGTGTAGCCCTGGCTGTCCTGGAACTCACTCTGTAGACCAGGCTGGCCTTGAACTCAGAAATCCACCTGCCTCTGCCTCCCAAGTGCTGGGAGTAAAGGCGTGCACCAACATTGCCCAGCAACATTTCTTAAGACTGATTGATCCTTTATCAGAATATGTCTTGGGAACTTGAAGGATAAACAGTGTTCAGGCTTCGTTGATACAGTAAGGAGCAAATTTAATTTCATATATATTTATAGTCATAATTATTTCCGTAACAGCATCTGCTAGGGCAGTGGTCCTCCACCTGTGGGTCTTGACTCCTCTGGGATCATATGTCAGACATCCTGCATATCAGATATTTATATTACAATTCATGACAGTAGCAAAATTACAGTTCTGAAATAGTAAGGAAAATCATTTTCTGGTTGGGGAATAATCACTGTGGCCCTTCAGACTTGGGCCGAACAGCTGAGGTGCATATTTTACATACCAAAAAGGACCTAGCCTCCAGGTTCTCCCAGAGTCCCTCAGTCCCTACCTGTTTGTTACAGGATATGCTGGCATGCCCTGCCTTCTGCCCTGAACTTTCCAGCCCAGGGACTAGGCTTCTCCCTACTCCCCAGAGACATTTTGGTTGCTGCCTCTCTCTTCTCCATCTGTGAGCATGCTTTCTCTCTTTCTCTTTTCCTTTCCCCTGTCTCCCTCTGCAGGGCTTCACTCACCCCCTCCTGTGTGGTCAGTGAACTTGCCTGAGAGGTGCCCCAAATAAACCTGCCTTTATACTTTAATTTGGCTTGAATTGGCTCACTTATCAACCACAACAGAAGGAACTGAATTAAGGGGTTGCAGCCTTGGAATCGTCGAGAACCACTGTGCTAGAGCCTGGTACTCAATGGGTAGGACTAAACACGATCTCTTCCCTTGTCCATAATATCATGATGGAGCTGTAAACGGGGGTGGGGGTAGGGGACAGGCCCATCGACTAGTTATGAATGCAGAACTTGGAAAAACCAATACTACCTCTGAAGTACGCAGTTGGAAGAAGACTCAGGTAAAATCACTGACATGGGTGGAGGCTCAGTCACTTCCCTGAAAGACACCACATCTCACTATGATGTCTTGGCAAGCCCTGGCTAGAGCGCTCATCAAAAATCACATTGCCACCATAAAAATATTCTGAGTCTGATGTGATCCACATGAGCCTGACACCCAACTGAGTGGGTATAACCAGATTATTATATATATATATATATATATATATATATATATATATATATACATATATACTATATATATTCCTATACATAATTGTGGGTATATGTATATATGTGTATATATATTTCTATACATAATTATGGGCATATATATTCCTTTGCATAATTATGTATGTATATGTATATATATATATATGAGCTTGAGGTACATTGCTTATACTGCTCACCTCCCTACCCCAGCACCCCAGAGCCTGTATTTTCTGCTGAGGCAGCCAAGTGTACTCTTGCCCTGCCAGGCTTAGCAGTAGGCCTTGGTTCCTTCCAATCAGAGTGGATGATATGAGCCAAGACCAGCTGATCCCCCAGTAGCGTTCAGGGACCAGGGATTATACATACATACATACATACATACATACATACATACATATGAATTAGAGATTATAATTCCCTTTTGTTAAAGAAGAGAATGCACACACCTTTGAATACTTCAGGAGTTTGTGCTCTGGACAGAGTGGAAACTCCCCAGCAGAGAAACAGGTGTTTGCCCAGGAAATAGGTCCCTACCAGGGAGCAGTCGGCCAGGCAAGGCTGTGCCCGGCTTCGGGGACACTGCACAGGCCCAGGCAGACCAGTGCTGATTGTCATCATCCCCTTTCTATTCGCTTTCCTTACTGCAGTATCTGCCTGGGCAGAGTAACGACAAACAGCAAACAGGTTGTTCTCCTGCTATTTCCTCTTACTCGACTTCCCTTTCTGAGGCTGAAGAACAGTTGGAGGGCAGCCCTTGGTCCTCCATCCCAGTCTCCAGAAGTCCTCTGCCCCGAGGCACCAGGTTCCCAGTTGTATCTACAGTCTATTCACTTGTGTAATAAACACAGCCAGGGTCTGAAAGCCAAATTAACAGTGAGGCCAATAAGTCCCTTCCCCAGGCAACTGCACTGTCTACCTGTGGAGGAGGTCCGCCTTCCTCAAGATCATTCTCAGACTTCTGAGTTCCCCAATGGATGAGGAGCCGAACATTCTGGAAGGAGAGCTGCTCACCTCTCCTTAAAATCATACTCATAGTCTCTGCAGCTGCATATGGTGACACCTAGTGGCGGCAATTAGCACAGAAGGAGAGTGATGCTTGAAGCCATTGACCCACCTAACATCACCAGCCTGTCTTACTGGATCTTAGTCCACCTTCCCTACGACAGACACCGTCTTTAAAGGGCTAAATGACTTCTGTGGGGTTTCTTACTGCCTCTTACATCTGATAACCATACTGTGATACGGCTGCATAATAAAATTAGATCTTCAAAGAAATCTCCTTGAGTCTAACGTTTTCATTAAAAGGGATGATGCAGTACGCAGAAATCACAGAAATATCTCCCAAAGATGCCCCACCACAGCCTCCCAACCTCTGGGAAGCATCACCCCTGGCTGACATCAGTCATCAGAACTGAACTTCAACCTGGAACCATCCGGGTGGGCAGGAAGTAATCACATGAGACTCCAAAGACAGACAGTGCCCTTTGCTGGGGAAAGACATGCAAGGCCATGGGGTGGCGGGGAGGGGAGAGGTGGCCAGGTGGTGGGGCGGTGGGGCGGTTGGGCAGTGGGGCAGCGGGGCAGTGGGGGTGGCCGATTTGGTATGCCTCTGTGATGTCATGGTGAAGGTGCCATGAGAGAAGGGAAGAAATGCCTCTCAGGGACCAAACGGCACTTTCTCAAACTAGTTTGTATTGAAGGGGCAACCCCCAGAGTGGTGGTGTTTTGAGTTTGGGTCTGTGGATGGTTCATTAGGATTGGATGACATCATGGGGTGGGGCCGGGGTCTCAGAATTAGTGCCCTCAGAAAGAAGAGCTGGCAGGAATCTTCTTCAACATGTTTCTCTCTCTCTGTTACGTGACTAGACAGTGACACAGTCACCATCTACCTTGATAATACCTAACTATGCTAGCACACTTCAGAGTGGCCAGAAAATAATTGTTTGTTGTGTAAGTCACGTAGCCCGTGGTTGATACTTGGTTACAACATTCAAAGTGATAGCCAATAACAGGAACCACCTCTTGTAAGTACTGGCAGTACTTGGCGTGAGTCAGGAAACAGCCTTCCCAGAGCCTCTAGGGAAGAGTTCAGGTTGGTCAGGTCCTCGGTTCTGACCTTGAACAAAGGGTCAGGCTTCCCACTGTGTGAGTACAGTGTTGCTCAACGGTAGAAAAGCAGTACAGGCAGTTATCAAATTACACACACACACACACACACACACACACACACACACACACACACCTACACACCTACACACCCATACGCGCACGCACACGCACACACCCCTTTTCCCTGGTGCTAACCTCAGCTCTTGGTTGCATCCTCTCCTTCCTAGTTACTCCAGGTCCTGCCTACTCACCCACCTAGAGCCTTCCCTGCTTTTCAACTGGACTTCATTCAGTCTCCTTAGTGGAGCCCCACCCTTTTCTCCAAACAGAGGCAATTTTGCCAGACCTTCTCCAAGCCATAGAAGACAGAGTTCTGTACTCTAGAAAGATGTTCCTAGCAAGGACATGCTCACTAGCCCGGGGTACTAGCCATTTTTTGTTTGTATGTCTGCTTAGGTTTTTTTGGTTTTATTTTTTTCTCCATCCTATCTATATTCTTTGAGGAAATTTTATCCTGATATTTTTGGGTAAGACGCTCTTTCCTGTGTGAAATGGCATTTATGGCCAGAGTGGTTGGCAGCACAGATGTCACAAAGCATCTGCACTTGCATATCCATTGCAATATTGACTTACATTACCCTTGTATCAGGAAGAAGAACTTACTCATCTTCCGGAATCTGAGATTGTCTGAGTGACTTGTTATTGTAGGGCATGGGGACTGTGCCACCAGCGGAACTGGCATGGAACACGTAAGGTTGGGCATGTCCAAACCCCGAAAATATCAAAAGCTGAGATTAGAATCTCACCCTGAGATCAGCAGTGGTGCGGTAGCTCCCTCCCTGTTCCATGCCTTCCTCGGAGCAAGGAACCAGGCAAGCCTCAACCAGGCGATCACAAGTAGTCAGTCACACCGCTCAGCCAGCGCCTGGAACTCTTCCACATGCAAATGAGGCATCTCAGTACCCGTCGCCTTCAGCCAATGAGCTTCTCAGCAGCCGCAGTCTTCAGCCAATGACCTTCTCAGGAGCCGTAGACCTTTTCCTTCCCTGGATATTCTCACACCTTTTTCCAAACTATATAACCCTCCGTTCACCCTGAATGGAGCGTTATGTGTTTAAACCTACTCCCATAAAGAAATATGAGCAAGCTAAGACTTGTCTTAGAGAGCTGCTTCATTAAACATCGTCAGAGAAGGCCTTCTCTTTCCTCTCACAGAGAGGTGACTTTAGCATCGGGAAGATGGAAGAAGTGATGTGTCCCGGGCACTCATTCCCAACCAGATTGGGATCCTGCTCAACCTAGACTGCCTCCCCCACCAGCCTGCCAGAGAGTGGCATCTGACCTGCTGGAGGCAGAGGGGGAGTGCAGACCCCACCCCTTCGGGCTTATACAAGTGGCACCATAGCCATAACTAAAGAGACACAAGCAAAGGCCAAGCTAGGGCAGAACAACTTTTGCTCTTGCTTCTGGCAACCTTGGCCACTCCATGGACATCCAGTTTAGCACCATGAGACACAAGCAAAGGCCAAGCTAGGGCAGAACAACTTTTGCTCTTGCTTCTGGCAACCTTGGCCACTCCATGGACATCCAGTTTAGCACCATGAGGCTAGATACCTATGGAGACAGGCCTACTGCCTTCATTGCATACCGAGGGTCCAGGAATGTGAAAAACAGCTCTATGTCCAAGCCAAGGTCTCGAGAGCACGCGCGCGCACACACACACTCATACACATCACACACACACATTCATACACAACATACACACACTCATACACATACATAATACATACACTCATACACATACACAACACACACACATTCATACACAACATACACACACTCATACACATATACAACACACACATTCTTACACACATACTCATATAATACACATGCATGCACTCACATATACAGACACATTCATGTACATATATTTACTCACCTATTCACAACACACACTCTTACACACACAAAACACATGCACACACAACACACACTACTCATGTACAAACACGAGTCTGGGATCCTGGTACTGTGGAGACAGACAGAAGCAATTACTGCTGAGACCTGGGACTCACAAGTCAGTCTGCATTTGAACCTGGAGTTCATTTTCATACCACTTAGTCCAAAATACATCAGGCCTTAGATTTGGTTTTGAGTGACTCTTGATTGAGAAGGTCCTCAGGTAGTGTCCTGATAGAGGGATGGGCAGAATGTCATCAAGGAAACACAGCTTTGGCTTTGCTGCGAAGAATCCCCATAAAAAAAAAAATTCTAAGGAAAATATTTGATGAAAAAAGTGGAATCTACCCCTAAGGAGTTAACAACCTAAAAAATATTCAAGGAAATGCAGGATATAAAGAGTAACTTTTAGAGGCACTAGAAAAGTGACAAAAACTTCATGTTTTGTTTTTTGTTTTTCTTTTCTTTTGTTTTGGTTTGGTTTGGTTTTTGAAGACAAGGTTTCTCTATGTAGTCCTGGCTGTCCTGGAACTCATTCTGTAGACCAAGCTGGCCTTAAACTCACAGAGATTCTCCTGCCTCTGCCTCCCGAGTCCTGGGATTAAAAGTGTTCTTATAGAGCACCTGTGTTACCCAGCACCCATGTGACAGCTCACAACCTTCTGAAACTCTAGTTCCAGGAAGTCTGCTGCCCTCTTCTGGCCTCCACAGGTACTGCTCACAGGTAGTGCATATACATACATAAGGGCAAGCAATTTTTAAAGCTATAATATGGAGCTGGAGAGATGGCTCAGTGGTTAAGAGCACTGACTGTTCTTCCAGACATCCTGAGTTCAATTCCCAGCAACTAGATGGTGCCTCACAACCATCAGTAATGAGATCTGGGGCTCTCTACTGGTGTGCAAGCATACATGCAGACAAAGCACTCATACATTAAATAAATAAATCTTTTTTTTTTTTTTTTTTTTTTTTTTTTTTTTTTTTTTTTTTTTTTTTTTTTTTATTTTTCT